>WTSP01018401.1:0-11316 GCA_025331215.1 Actenoides lindsayi | reverse complement strand
CGGGGGGGGCGGCGGCCCTCGGGCTGCGGGGGGAGCCGGCCGCCGGGGCTCCGCTCGGCGGGGCCGGCGCTGGGGTTGCGGGGCTCCGCTCCGGGCTTCGGGGCGGGGAGGAGGGGGCGAGCGGCGGGTCTCACGGCTGCGGGGCTCCGCTCGGGAGCTGGGGTTTTACCGGGGGTGGCCTGGGCGGCTCGGCGGGGGCGGGCAGCGAGCGCCCTTTGCAAGCTGCTTGCTCCTTTTGTCCCTTCCGGCACCGGAGCCCCCTCCCGTAAGGCGGTGGGGGGGGATATTTTATTTACTTGAGGTGTTCGGCTGCCGGTAGGCTTTGGAGCGGGAGCTCTGGCCGCCGTTCTTGTTCTCTTTCTTGCTTTTATATCCCTGGGAAGGGCAGCGCTACCGCCTCTTGGCCTGGCTGCGGGGTGTCCCCGTGGCTCAGGCCCCGGCGAGGATGCTCGGCTTGGCAGGGTGCGGGGTCTGGCAGCTGTTGGTTGAGCTCCTCAGCGTAGCTATCGGATAGTGGTAACTTCGCGTTACTAGGGAAGGGTCAGACCTCGTGTTGTGCCTGCTTTCGTGTCCTGGATATTGCACGGTTTCTTGACCTGGCCGATACTTGCATCCCAGCAGCCCTCCTACCTCGGTCATCTGGTGTAGCAAAGCAACTTTTGTGTGCGTGTGGTGTCCTGAATTCTGCAATAAATCATTCTGCTAGTTAACCAAATTCAACTATTTTTAGTCTCTTTGTTTAACTGCCCTCCCTCCCCATCACCGGTATTAACAGTCTGTAGATTAATATATTATGTTTTACCTAAAACAGAAACTATTAAAAGTCTGGGGGGATAAAATGTAGACTCCTTCCCTTTTTTCCTCATCTTACTCTGATGAGAGTAATGGCTTTGAAAGATCAATTTTCTCTTCGGCTTCACCTGGGTGCTTTTATTTGCTACACCTGGAGGTAAGCTTTTTGTAAGGCTCTGTTAGGGTTGCTTTGATTGTGTGCTGAAGAAGAGCTTGTTGTGCTTTCCTTTTTTAGGCAAAAGTAAATACAATATTATTCGAAGTACAAAGGAAAAAAAAATGCTGAAAAGCCCTCCAGTTATTCAGTTACTCTGGTTTCCTGTGGTAAAATCATTCTTTAAAGGAGTGAAAAATGCCCTTAGTTTGGACTTCAGTTAAAAAAAAACTAACCTGCAATGCTAACGTTGTTCTGGCCGTGCAATGGTAGATGAGCTTTGCATCCCAAGTATTGAAAGAAATTTGTCTTATTGTCTTAAGTTGCATAATTAACTGTTAATTCTTTCAAAATCCTCTCTTGCTGTTACTGAAAAGCCAAGAAAAGACCTTGCAGTGTTAGTATTTTATTCCCGAATTTGATGTCAAACTTTTAAATGCTTTACTTGAAGATAAGTTGTTGTTTACATTTCTTTGGCAGACTTCATGATGAGGATGAAAACTTTAATCTTTGTCGTTTTAGAAAGTGTATTTGTGTAGTGTTACTCAAAATTAACAAGGTTACAGGAAACTTAGAGCTTAACAGCTTCTGAACTGTACTCTGACTTTTCCATGTTCTAAGAAATTGCTGAATCTTGGTACATTCTCATACGGTCTTGATTTTTCTTTTTTTTTTACCAACCTTCCTTTTCTGAGCAGCCGTGTGTCCCATCTGAAACCTTTTTATCTTCTGCATGATTCTTACAGCAGATCTGCTTGTGCTGGAGATTTGTCCAACTCTTTCATTTTTCTGTACAGCTGCACCAACTCTCTGCAGCAAGAGGTGCAGTAATGTTTAGATGGAACTTAGTGGCTGAGTTAGTTGCTCGAAGTATTAATGTGGTCTTTGAGGAAGGGGAACCCTATTAAGATTATTTCTGGCGATGTCAGGGGAAACTAACTGTTGCTTACATTTCTTGAGTTGCTAACTTCTCATGTGGAATTCCAGTGGAAGAGCATTCAGCTTATTAGGTTCTGGACAGGCTGTACCTTTGTGCCATCAGGTCTGTATTGCAGGAGGATGTGTGATGTGTTGCTGTTGAGACTTGCTCAGAAATCCGTTTTAAAAAGGACTATTTCCTTGTTGGAGTTTCATCTGACTCTTCCTATTTGAACCATTTAAATTCAGAACCTGCTGGGCTATTTTAGCATCAATACTTTGAAACTTTTTTCTATGGCTTTGACTTATGAAGCGATTTTCCTGTCTTCTTACGTAACTGAGTAGCCAATAACTGTCAAGTTAAAAAAAGATGGCATCTTATTACCTTGCAAGGTCAGCACTTATGCATTAGGTACAGAATTCATCCTTTTTACAGAAAACCTATATATAAGAATGTGAAACTGCAACTTGGACTACAAATAGTAAATGTAGTTTCCGTAATTTCTTCGCGTAGTGTAGGTGAAGATAAAGTGAAGCCAGGCTTGAAGCAGGAGATAGACAAAAGACTGGGTAGTAGGTGGTGTATGCAAACAAACTTGGAAATCAGAACTCGGGATTGTTTATTAATGCAACACTAGAATTGCATAACGGAGTAAGAAGAAAGAAGTGTGAAAGTTAGGCAAAATGTGAGGATTGATGTGTGTTTGTAGCAATAGAGATAGATAGTCCTTCACCCTCTTTAATGACAGCCCACACGGGGTGCCCCAGAGGGGGCTACAGGGTTGAATGTGACCTTGGCTTGTTGTGTGTTTGTTGCCATTTAAGTTAATGCTGAGAGTTAATTTAAGTTAATTAATTTAAGTTAAGTTGCTGCGAAATCCTGTGATCTCAGGGTAACTTTTGGTAATGAGGCATGCACAAATAAGCAAAATCCTCCCCCCGAGGGAGGAGACTGAGGAAAGAGAACAGAAGTAATCAGAAGCATGAAGTTCCAGAAGATGGGGTTTTTTTGCTTACAGTGAAATACGATGTGTGAAACAATAAGCAGTAGCAAAAAGCTCTCTGAACAGATGAAGGTGGTACTTGGAAGAAAGCAGTGCACTTTGAGGATGAAGGAAAGCCATTGCTCCTCAGGTGGAAAGGAAACCATTCCAACTAGCGTGTCCTTACTGTCCACAGCTGTGCTTTTAGCTGTCTGCTGTGTTACAAGTGGTTTGCACTTTCTCTGAAAATTTTGCTCCCAATAGAAGATGTGATACTGGTGTAGATGCTCGTGCCTGACCGAGTGGGCTTAGGTACGTGTAAAAATCAACGATGCAAGCCGAGACAGCAGCTCCCTGGGCTGTGCAGCACACAGTTCAGGTTAGTGGAGGAATTCAGAGGGAAAATGACAGTATAGCCAAAAAACAAATAAGCAAAAAAAATCCCCTTAGAGTGCTGATTTACCAGTTTGCAGCTGTGAGCTCTCCAGGTCTGTTACAAGGGGGGGGAGGAGGAACATATGTGGAGGCAGAAGGTGGGAGCTCATAGGTAGATCAGGCTGAGTATAATGTGCTGCACCTGAAGGGAGGTTAACCTTTCTATAAATCTGTGGTATCCAGACTCTTTGCTGTTGAAACTTGAAGTTGTTTTAGGTTGCTGGAAGTTGCATTTATTAATTTTGATGTAGTTTATCTACTTGAAGGATCTACGTAGTTAACAATTCAAATTAATTGAATTAAAGCTTGCACTGACATGGACAAACCTCCTTTTGTATGCTGACTTGTTAGGCCATGGTGTGGGTGTGTTAGGGTTTTTCAGGTGAGTTAACTGAATAATATGAAAACAAAGACAATTGAAAGCTGGAGTAGCTGAAGGATATAAGAACTGTCATCTTCTTTGACAAGCATTTTACCATCACTGCTTGACAGTTTCAATTCCCGGATGTCAGAGGAGGATTGAGCAAACTCCAGTTCTCTAGGCCTTTACTAAAAGAGGGAAGGAAATGTGTGCTATTCCTAATATCTTGAATTTTAAAAAAATCAAGTTGCTAAGTTTTTGGATGATAAGTCATGAAGCAGCAAAAACTGGTGGTAGGAGAAGGTAAAGGAAGCAACAGGATTCCTCTCTTAGTCATTTGAAGTATGTACTAATACTATATATTGATGTTTGATGGGGGGTTTTCGGTTAGTTGACTTTCTTAAGAAGAAGTGACCAAAAAAAAAAAAAGCCAAAACTACAGTCACCAATCTTTTGTAATTGCCCTTTATTTGACATGTGCCATATTAGTTCACTTGTGCTGTGCCAATGACCGACCCTCTTAGAGAAACAAGGATTCATTTCTCTGTGCAGTTAGTCTCTCTGCGCTGTTCCAAAAGGTGAAAGTGAAGTTGCAAAGTCTCTGCAAGATGCTCGTAGTTGTTAGCGAGCTGTATATTCAGGAACTGAACACACTTTTCAGATGGGAAACTGTTCCTTATCTGGAAGCAGCTTCTCCACCTGTAAGAATTGCTTCCCTTTTTCCTGTCGTCATGACGCAGCTGAGACTGTGGACAAAAGTGAGCTGCTGCTGTTGAATGCACTGTTCCTCCTCACATCGCTATGAAGTTGCTGGGTTTTAAGTACTTTCAAGTGGTTTTTCTCTGAATCTTCTACGGCCTTGGCAAGATGTATGAAAACCAAAGGTTCAGAATAGACTGAGATACCTAATCTGTATTTGAGTGTAAGGCAGTGGTGCCAGCTGCTACTATGCTGCTTCTCCTCTACAAGCTTGCCACTGTGTGCACGTATATAATATACACACAGAGTTGTACAATAGGAAAAGAGTTGTGCAAATAGGAATTTTTTTTCCTTTAAGTAGGCATACTCTTTTACTCTGTGTTCAAAAAAACAACTACTTAATAGTACCAAAAAACTCCACATGGTAAGACAAAATGTGTTTTGATGTAATGTAGTGGGGTTTTTTTAAACTAAGAACCTATTTAAACTGGAAATATAGCTTGTTCGTTGGTGGTTTGCATCTCAATATATTAATTAGTGGAGAGCTGTAGCTGGAATTTTTTCAGATCTGCGAGACTGAAGTAATGTGGTTACACAAGACACGTAGGAATATTAGTGATAGCTGTCAACTGAATGATCTAGCTGAAGAAGTCTTGTTTGTCTTTTTTGAACAGATTTTCGACGTAGCAGCACAAAATGCATCTCTTAACATGCTGACAGAGGTAGCAAGCAGCCTGCTGAGACAGTGGTTCATTCTGTAGTGCTCCAAAACAACTTGTTTTCCAACATTACAGTTTCAGAATTCTCCCCCTCCCAGCTAGGAGAGAGTGAGAAGTAGGGAAGGAAGTAAAAATATTTGTGCTAATCGAACTGAGAGGAGTGTGATGGATCAGTAAACAAAGTTTCAGCGTGAGCCCCAGAGAACTGATGGTTGTTTTGGGTTTGGGACTTGTTTTTCTGTTTTGTTTCAAATTGTCAGCTGTTGTCCCCCTTCCCCTTGTGTTACTTTGCGGTTTCACTTGTTTGGGTTTTTATCTTCCATGCTACATCTGACCTCTCTTCTTCAAAGTCCTGTATAGTTTTGCTTTTATTACCTTTTCTGTACTGCACACATCTCCTATGTGCAAGAAGAGTAAATGGGAGGAAGTTACAGTATTTTTTTTTCCCTTGCTTTTGGAGAATGCTTTGTAAAACAGCCAACCATGGGGAGAAAATGCACAGTGACTGGAAGGTGAAAGTGAATGAACCAGAACCAGGGAAGGAGGCAGTCTTAAAAGCTGCAAGTGATGCAAGTTAGGTCGCTGTTACGTGAAGAAAGAAGCGACTGTAAATACCTCAAGTTACTGAGAGGCTGATGCTATCTGTGTAAATCACTCTCCTAATTAGATTGCCATTAAACTTTAAATACATTTTAAAATGCAGGAGGATTTTTTGTGGTACTCAAGATTCATGGAGGCATTTACTTTCCTGAACACCTGATCTATCCAAGGCTGTAGATACCTTGTTGCTTTACTGAAAGATGTATTATTACTGTTTTGTGATAGGAATGCAAGATTGCTACAGATCAATCTTTTCACTGGCTTTTAAATAAGAAATAGTAGTCTCCCTTCTTAAATCTGGAGGTACCCAAATAACAGGTATAAACTGGGATAGATGTGGAGAGTGAAGGAGCAACCAGCTTGTGTGTCTGATTCCAGAGAGACAGGATAAAATAAATTAGAGGAAGGGGAGGAATGTGATGTGTTAATTTTAAGAAATATTTCCTGATGTATAAGAAAGTGGTCTGGCTTTAGTAGCTCGGTTTGATTACTTTGACATTTTGTAACTTTCTAGTGAAGTGGTTTCTTCTTAGGCTGATAAACTGTGCCTGCAAAAAAACCCAAACAATAACCAGAAATCATTTTATTAGGTGTGATCTTAAATTAGGCCAGGGAGACTTAAAGGTATGTTTTTTTTCATGTGGTGTTTTTCCTTAAGCTGCACGAAGGACTGTTTGCATCCTCTGCTGCCACATGGCATAGCATCAGACCAAATAAGGAAGCTGCTTGCTGTTCTGCCTTGGAGTGAAAAGGGACTTGCTGAGAGAATGAGCAATTGCTGTAGGGAGTAGTCAATGGGAGTGCAGTTCTGGCCAGACCAAATGGGAGGTGTCTGTTTGGATAGTCCAGTACCATGCGTGTTACTGGTCCTTTGCCTGTCTCTTGGTCCTCGTGTGTGAAGCCAGGCCTTTATTATCAAATTGTATACATATGCCAAGTGTGAGATGGCAAATTAATACTGTAGTTGGAAAGAATGGGAACAGGATGAGGGTGTAACAAATAGGAGCAGAAGCAGGTGATCCACATGTTTCATTTGCATGGTTCAGAGATGGGGTCTCAATAGTCAAAAGACAGAGACTTTCAAAGGGAGATACGTTGGTTGTTTTAGGACCTGCAATCTTGAGCACTGCTGTTCCTGTGTGCTTCTCAGCGGGCAGTGAAGTCTAATGGGAAAGGGCAGAGCAGATGCACTATGGAGAGTGCTGCAGGTGCAAATCGCTAGCATGAGATCACAGGGGAAGTGTGTCCTGAAAAGATCATGCGTCAGGATCCTTGAAATTGCTGTGTGTTCTACTAGGGTAGAAGTTGTAGAGGGCTGGGGAGGAGGAGGGCAGCATTCAGTGGTTGAATACTGTTTTAGATACCACTTCTTTCAAAGTGTCATCTGTTACATTTTGAACAATAAAAGCTGTGGAGTAACTTGTGGTGAAACTGTTGTGGGATGTGAACCTTTTTTCCTTGTTTTCTGTGTGATGGCTGTATAGAAAGTTTTGTCTATAAACGTGTGTTGGGTTTTGATAAATCTAGTTTCAATGAGTTCTACATTAATCAGACTGTTTTTTAAAAAAATCCCACACTTATCTTTTGAAAAAAGTTTTTATAAAGTGTTTGCTTTGGGAAATAGTCTCGTTGTGCTTCAGCTGTGTAACAGTGCATCCTGCATCTTAAACAAAAACACCTTCCCACTGATGAGTTTATTCACTCATACCAGAATATTATTTTTCTGGTGGTTGGAGAAAACAAGTGACTTTTCCAAGAGGTAATCAAGCAAAAGTGTACTAAAATGAAGTCAATAAATAGTTAATTCTGAATTCAGGTGGGTCCATAATCAGCCTTGCTGGAGATAATGAAGTTCACCTCCTGTGGATTTTTGTCTCCTGCATAGCAGCTGTCTCCTATACTTCAGCAGTTTGTGAAATGCAGTTATAATTGGAAGCATTTTTGTGACTTACATTGTTTGCTCCTGCTTAGCATTAATAATGTGATATTCAGGGTGAATAAACACCATTTTTATATTCAACACTCTTTAGTATTATCTTTTGCCTGTTTTTTATAGCAGCTATATTTCTCTTCTTAGTTTAATTTTTTCATGTCTTCTGTTTGAAATTTTTAGTCTCCTAAGCATGTGGAGTTATCTGTACTTCACTTTGCAGGTGTTGGCTGAAAACAAGGTCAGTAGGACCAAGATATGTTTTCTCAACCGAGATCTGTTTGCAAGGTTTGACAAACATACCTGTGCAGAGTTTTTTTCCCCCGAATGAATGAGCTGCAGATGTCCTTATGTAGCAGCATATTAATTACAGTTAAAATAAGCATGTAACAGTTGAAGCTACATGGATCCACCGTGTTTTGACCATTTTCTGTTTCTGACATGTAGGTGATAGTCCTGGAGCCATTTAGTGGGACTACTGACATGTTTAATGTTGTGCTGCTGTATTTTTTTAAGTGTGTGACGTGTATTTCTGAGCTAGAAGAAAGCCCTCCCTTATTTGTGGCTGCATCATTCCACTTATAATGAGGATAAACTAGGAACAAAAATGTTGGGAGTTTTAATTTTACTTTTGCTATTTGTCTGCAGGTGGCAATAAAAATCATTGACAAATCTCAGCTGGATGCTGTGAATTTGGAGAAGATCTACCGAGAAGTGCAGATAATGAAAATGCTCGATCACCCACACATTATAAAGCTCTACCAGGTATGGCTAGCTGTGTCTTTTTTCTCTTCTCCCCCTCTTGCTCTTATATGAAGAATTCACTCTACACTGGTGACTTCTGGCAGATCACCAGTCTGTGATAAGAAACTCAGCTTTTCTGGAATTGGCTTGCATTGAATAAGTGTTTAACTTTTGGAAGTACATCATTTGTGGCCTTTTTAATTCTGTTCCCCATTAGGCTGGCTCTGGTAGATACTAACTCATACCTGAAATCTGCTTAAAATACACAGAAGGCCGTAAATTTTATATTGGTGAAATAGCTGAGTTGGAAACACCAGTGATGAGACTTCACTGTTTGTTAGTAGACAATGTCCCATGTCAAGGAGCTACTGAGGATTGTCAGAGTTAGATAATGAAGCTCACAATCTTGGCTTGATTATGAATGGTTCCATATATATATATGTGTGTGTTTGTGTGTATATATGTAATCTACAGGCTGTTGCAGATTCCTGTCTCCAAATGTTGGTTTCAAACAGTCTTTCCAAACTGTTTTGCCTTCCGGATACAGACATTTCAGTCATAATATGCTCAGCTGTTACCAAAATCAAACAGGGGTGCAGGAGAGACTGAAGAACTGCCGTCTTATTCTGTCTGCAGCCTTGTCAGTTTTTTGGTAATTCTGCTGGTTTTATATCTGTCACGATTTGACTTCTTGCATAAATGCAAAAAACAATTTCAAGAAGGTCTTGTCCTCAGACAGCTCAAGCTGAACTATTTTACTGGGGTTACTGACACCCGAAGCGTGTTGGGTGTTGAAATTGTTGTACGGTGCTTTCCTAAGCACCGGCCATTGGCATGTTGGAAGAGTTGAGCAAGGGAATTACTTTAGGCTGATTCCTTAAAGGAAGGTCTTAAAACTTCTGAGGGTACTATCATTTTGTGTTAGTCACTTGTGGCTGAGAATCCTATCCTTCTCCTCCTCTGTACGCTGTCTGGCTTTAGGAAGTAGTTAGAGCTTATCCTTGTCCTTAGCATGCAAATCCTCCCCTTGAAAAAAGCAAAGTGAAAGATTGTGATAACTGTATGTGCAAGGCAAAGACTCACGTCTGTGCCAGAAGGGAACAATGAAAAGAAGTATCCGTTTGGGTGTGCGTTTGCTTTTTGCTTTTCCTGCAAACCATCTCATGTGCGATTTCTCCATCAACAGGTGATGGAGACCAAAAGCATGTTGTACCTTGTGACAGAATTTGCCAAAAACGGAGAAATCTTTGGTAAGCAGGAGAATGTTTTCTTGTTAACTCTGAAGCTTGTCAATTTTATTTATCTTGCCCAAGGATCCCTTTTAACTTGCCTTTATTTGTCAAGAAATGTGTGGTAACTGTCACTGTTTCTCATTTTAGAACTAAGAACTTCAGGAAAAATATGTTACAGTGTATACTAGCATAAGAAAGGTAAAAACCATTGATGCTGCTTTAGCAGAAGACATGGGTTGTTAAACAGAACAATGCAGGATAAACTCTCAGCTGACAATTACCAGGTTTTCAGCACTGAGTTGAGATGAAAAGCTATGTTTAAATGTTCACCCTGATAATGAGCAGTGGTATAAACAGTATTTCAGGTAAACTGAAGAATCTTTCTTGTGCAATTATGTACTGACTTATCAGACATAATTTTTAACTCGTTTTTTTCCTTCTGAAATCTTTCCATTCATCTCAATACTTGCCTTGGGAACCACAACATTGGAGTTGTATCTGACAAGATTTTTAGGCAGACTTAAATGGGTGATTATCATAAGCCAAAAATCTGCCTTTGTGCCTATGTCAGGCAAAGTTTGTGTATTTTGTATAGTTTCACAGTTTCATAGAATCATAGAGTATTAGGGGTTGGAAGGGACCTAGAAAGATCATCTAGTCCAACCCCCCTGCCAGAGCAGGATCACCTATATCAGATCCCATTTCAGGTTTAACGGCAGCCAATTCTGCTTCAGTCTCTCCAGCCAAGCCCTGTAGGGACTAACTGATTCACCCGAGGCTCCAATTCACTTGTTTTTGCCCAGAATGTGAAGGTCTGTGTGTTGTTAAGAGCTGCCCTTCTACTAACACCACAGGAGGGGGAAATCCCAGCTTATCTGAAACCTTGGGGCAGGGGAAGGGAAGGGGGGCAGATTCTATTAAACAAGGGTAGATTACATTAAATCCCCGGAGCATTTTTGAGTGTGATTGTGTGTTAATTCCATCCTTTCCATATGTTTCAGGTCAGGAACTGTATGTCTAGATGTAATCAATCAAACTTGGACAGCTCTCTACGGTGAGTTTGGCGTTTACCCCGAAAGCCGGCCGCGTGAACGTGCGCGTTTGGGGGGTTAGCGTAACGCGGCTCGCTGGAGACAGATGGTCTTAGGCCAACTTTTGGGGTTGGTTTTGCTTTGTTTGGGTGTTTTTTTTACAGACATTTTAGACTCCTCACTGAGCTAAGATCACGTGAAAAATAAGATCTTTTTGTGTGTGTGTGTGTGATGATACTTTGGTAACCTGTTTTTATGCCAGAGAGGTGTAAACGTTCCCTAAAGCTGACAGAGGCTTCCTCGGTCTGTTGCTTGGCGTTGTCTGAACAACAGCACCCTGCTCTGATTCAGCACGGAAGGAGAGGAGTGACTGTACCTACACTGAAACCCAGTTCCAGGCACCCCATCCTCGTTTGAGAGGGTAAACGTGCAGATGACACCAAGCTGGGTGGAAGTGTCCATCTGCTTGAGGGTTGGGAGGATCTACAGAGGGATCTAAACAGGCTGGGTCGCTGGGACAAGGCCAGTTCCATGAGTTTCACTAAGGCCAAGTGCTGGGTCCTGCCCTTGGGCCACAACAACCCCCAGCAGCCTCCAGGCTGGGGGAGGAGTGGCTGGAGAGCTGCCAGGCAGAGAAGGATCTGGGGGTGTTGATTGACAGCTGCCTGAACATGAGCCAGCAGTGTGCCCAGGTGGCCAAGAAGGCCAATGGCATCCT
>WTSP01018400.1:34262-86400 GCA_025331215.1 Actenoides lindsayi | reverse complement strand
TGTCTCTTAGTCTTTTCTCTTTCTTCTGGCATCATCTTTATCAATTGGCCCTTCAAAATTAACCTAAAAAATTCTTTCCCCCCCCCTGCTTCATTTTGAGGCTTTTGAAGCTCTCGGGAGCTGCAGCCAATACCCTTCCCAAGCACATGGCATCGTTTCTGTTTAGAGATGGAAGTGAAGGACACGCATGGTTTGGTGTCTCTGGCAGCGTGTGGCACACAGGAAGGCAGCGGTGGAGCTGTGAACCAAGCTTTGGAGCCCCAGGATGCAGAGCGTGGCACTAATTGTAACACATCATTCTTCCACAATGCATTAGAGATTCCAGGGAAGATGAGTGAGTTCCTTTACTTTACCAAGGGATAGAACCCACTACGAACATCCCTTGAGGTCAACAATCTGCCAAGTGCAATGGAAAGGTGGTGGGAAGAGCAGCCGTGGTGCCTGGACACTCATATGTGTTTGAAGTTTGTTTTGGAAAGTTTGAAGAAATTCCTTTATTCTGGTCATGTTTTTGGTGTAGGGGAGAAGGAAAGTCTCCTTGAGAGCCTGGTAACAGTACTAAGAGCCCCACTGGGGGTGTGCAGGTACCAGATGCCCCCCTAGCAGGGGAAGGATCTCTGGGGCAATACCATGTCTGGAGTTTGTTGTTGCTGTGCGTGTCTTTGCTCTGTGCAGGTGTTGCTGCCACTGGCTTCAGCAGTTAAACCTCAGCCTGTTGTCAGCTCCTGCCAGAGCTCTCTGCTGTAGCCAGCTCCTTTGCTGATGGCCTCCCTTCCTGCACAACTTACCTTTCTTTGAGCTTTCCCTCATTCTGTCCTTTCTCTCCCCATTCCCCCCTGCCCCTTATGTTTGCTGGGCTTTGCAGATTCCTTTATAAATGAAGGCTGAGTTAGATACCTCCTAGTCAGAAAAATCTCTACTAACAGATCTTTTTTTGTGTCATGGTGTGGTGGTACCAACTCCCCCCGTGCCCTGGGGTCACTCTGCAAAGAGGCTGTCTCCATGGCTGTGTTATTATACTATTACCATTGTTCTTTGTTTGGCATTGGTGAGCACAGGAGAATGGGAAGCTTGGTAGGCTCTGGTGAGTGATACACTTGGTTCCTTTGGCCTTAAACAGGGACCAAAACAATTTCCCCATAACACCTGGAGAATGCGTCAGGGAGATGGAATGGGTGGGCTTCCCCCAACTATATCCATCACTCCTGAATACCCTGAAGGGAAGTGGCCAAGGAGAAACTGCAGCCTCATGGGAAAAAAAAGCCAAGTTTCTGACAAGAGTAATAGCCACAGTGGAAAAGTAGCAGCCCAGTTCTGACCAAAGTCAGTCATCTCACAACTCTGTAAATATTGATCCTTAGCGAGGCCCATTGGAGCTGTCTGGGATCTCAGCAGGCTGAGTCTCCTATCTCCCCCGAGCTGGGACACCTTTCATGTCAGAGGCTGTCTGTAAAGGCCGATGAGGAAGCTTCACCATCTGTCTGTAAAGGCCAACAAAGGGAGATGTGAGTATTTGCCACCTACGGGATTTTTTTTACAAAGGGTTCTGGAGATCACAGTCTGCAAAATTATACCACCTTACTCATAGGTTAACCTGTGTACATATATGTCTCTGTGTGTATGTGTGATTTGCTTTTGTTTAGTAATTTTTTTTAGATCTTATAGAAATCATTGCATTTATCCTAATCAATTGTTTATTTTGATTTAGCATTGACCAATCAGTGTTCATGCATTGCTGCTATCACTTACTTCAGAGCACTGTGTTATACCAAGCACTTTACCAAACCTTAACACCTCATATCCTATCCCTTTCCCTGTATCCTTGGACATAAACCATTGTCCATGTCTAGGACTGGATTTAACTGCACCTGGGCTCCTCTCTGAAGGAGTTTAGAAAGCAAGGGGGTCCAATCTGAAACCTCGGAGACTCAATGGGAGGGCTACCCTTATCCCCTTCTTCCTTTCCCATTCACAATCCCCATGAAAATAATTTCTCAGCCTAAAATCATTCTACTATTTATAGGTTTATTAGCACAAATATTATAATCATCGTTGCTTTTAGTTGCATGCAAATTTATTTGCTTTCATCAATTCCCTTCTACTCGTGTAGTGACCTTGCCATCAATCAAACCTCGATTAACTTTGGCGATTCTTTGCTATATCTTACTAATTAACCAAGCAATTAATCTTGCTTAATAAATTGTATTGCTGCCTTCATTTGAGGGAGGTGCATTCCACTCAGTTTTGCAGCAAGTAAAGCTTTAGTCAGGGCTCTGCATCAAGTGATTAACTATTTAAGTAGTCTAAGCATCTTTTCTGCCTTCCTCTTTGCCCCCACGACTCAGAGTGCAAGCATTGTTGTTTTCATTTGTATCTGGTTCCTGAGGCGGACATTTCATCTCTGTCTGAGCTGGACTGTGCTCACAGCAGTGGAGAGAAAATCCACATTTCCCTGCATCCAGGTGCCTGCCGTGAGCTGGCAGTGGCCAGGGAGGACCTTTGGTGGGAGCGAAGGGTTGTTGAGCAGGGTGCAGTTCACTTCAGGGTGCTGAGAGTGCAGCAGGTCTTGAAGCTGCTTGGCTGTGGACAAATGAACTTCTTCCTGTTCCTGGCGGTGCTGTCTGATTTTAATGGCAAAGGCTGATGGGTTGTAGGTAGCAACTGGATTTCAGTCCAGAAGGCAAACTTCAGGAGCTGGGAGGCTGGGATATATTGGTGGTACCTGTGGCAGGAACATCTTCTGGGAGGTGGGGTCCTGTAGCTTCACCATTGTTAATAAACAGACCTGTTCGTACATTGACCTGCTCTCCTGGGGAGAGACTGGTTTGGGGGCGTTATTTTTAACTCTTGGCCAAACTGGAAATGTAAATGTGAAGTCTCCCGGGTTTGGTGTTCAGCGGCCTGAGCTCTCTCGGCTCTAAAGGTTGAGCTCAGCTCCCAGGAGGTGCCCGTAACTGTGGCACCTCCCTTTGTCCTGGAACTGGCACCAGAGGGAAGGGGAATGGGAAATGTTGTGCAGGGGGTGTGGGCAGCAGAGGAGGAACAGGTCCCTGAGGTGGCTGCAGTTGTCTGTCAGGGAGGCAGTGCCTTCAAACCAGCGTAGCTGGATGTTGGACTCATCCAGAACAGAATAGCTGACTCTGCTTGAAAACAATCCAAGTGGGTTTGTTTTCATCAGCTTGCCTCAGATGTTTAGTTTTAGGCTTCACCGAAGGGCAGCTGTAGATCCGCGTACCTTTCAAAACTCTCCCACATAAATTTTCCCTGAAGAAACGGATTTATTTACTGAAAAAAATCTTCATTCTGACCTGTCACTCAAGTCTGGCAACTCTCAGGGCCCTGTGAAAATGTTCCAACTTGTGTAAATCTCTGTCCTGAGATCTACACAGTCTAAATATATCCCTAGATAAGGGGTAGGAGGTGGAAGAAACCCCTTGCTGTGAGATGCATCTGGTAGTGTCTGTCACATCTGTCTGAGGGGCACAAGCAAGGGCAGCTGCCCTGAGTTGGCTACAGGTGGGGCCCATCCCATATATACCATGCTTAGTATAAAGGAGGAGGGTGGGAGCTCCTCCTCGTCCTTCTCCCCATCCCTAGAGTGTCTTGCTCACCATCCTGCTCTTGAGGATGCTTTCCTGGTTATAGTGACCACTGAATGCTCACTGGGGTGAGTTTAAGTTTATATAGTTAGTTTTGGTGTTTTGCTACATCTGTTCTCATTTCAACCGGGGGTTCTCCTCAGTTTTTCCCAATCCCCCTTCCTGGCTGGGGAGGGGTCATCGGGTGCTAGAACAACTGCTGTAGTTTTCCTCTGTTACGGGCTAAATGTAGACATTCCTCCACTGGAATAAAGCAGCGGAACTGGGCAGTTGCTCCCTGGCTGACGACGTCTCCCTTCGGTTTGGTTGCGACTCAAGGGAAAATATAAAGAAGCATTTTTGAGGGTTGTTTGGGTTATGATTAGAACTGGCTATTGCCCCTGTGTCCTCCCTTCCCTCCTCTCCCCTGCAGTTACCTTGGAAAAATACTCCATTTCTCACAACTAGAAATTTCTGGGAATGTGGTAGTTCTGATTAAAATTGGTAAAGAGTGTTCTCAAAACCAGGATGAATTGTAGGGAGGGTTTGAGAGAATTGACTCCAACAGTTGCTGGAGTTTTGCACAGCTGTTGCATGTGACAGACCCACCTATGTGATGACTGGTTTAGAGAGCTCCCCCCACCCTTTTCTCTGATGTCATTCTGGTGCAGAATGGAAATACTTTACCTATCTTGAAAAATGGCATTGCAATACCAAGAACGTTTCCCACTCTCATGTGCCTGAGACTGGCAATCCTGGAGGCTGATGTAAGATGCAGACTGCACGCTGATCTCATGGGATGGGATATTCCTGGGCTGCCCATGTTCTGTGTGCTGCTAATCTATTTCTGTTGCTCTCCAGCTGCAGGTCAGGCAGAGCCCATCTGCACACGTCTGATACCTTCCTAGGGCAGAAACAGCCATATGAGGCTGGCAACCTTCTCATTTGCTCTCTTGCCCATACAGCTCGGAATCACATGGATGAATGTTGGCCACTTAAAAGGTTTAGCTCTTACAGTTAGTGTAATTCTTAACTGTATTTAAAAAAAAGCCATGCTTTTATTTCTTATGTGGAGTATCATCCTGTATCATTAGTGCTCAACCTGTATTAGTCCAATAAAGGCAATTAGTTTTACGAGTGACAGAAAGGCTGCTCAGTATAGACCATATATGGGGTTAAGATAATCCTAATAGTGTAAGGTTGCTATAATTTTTAACTCCTTTTTGTTTTTAGAAGGCTTTTGGTGGCACTGCCTTGTTTACCATCCCTGCACTGCTCTCCTGCAGTGTCACCTCACCCACTTTCAAAGAGAGCAAAACCAGTTTTGTGTTGAACACGGAGAGTGTTTTATGCAGCACACTACTGAAATATGGGGATTTGGAAAAAGAAATACTTTTACAGTTTCAGTGGGGGATCAGTTGGCATTAAATCTGTCCTAGAAGAATCCTAATGTGATGTATCCTTTTGTGATTTGCATCCTAAATCAAGAGTTTTCATGCTGAGATCTGAAACTGAATTTTCTGTCAAATGTGACAGCAGAGATACAGGTTTAGCAAATGTTAAAGTGCTTCTAGAAGAACTTGGAGGCTGAGAGTGGCATTTGAATTATCCAGATTCAGTGAGGTTAAGGAAGTTGAAGGAACTTTTTTGACTCATTTCTTGCCAGTGTTTTTGTGAAGAGAACTCTTTCCTCTGCCTTGTTCATCCTTGATAGATCTGTTATAAAAGTTAAAACACTTATCAAAACTGCCACAGCATCTGTGACCTGTGGAAGAAGGACTATCAGATCTTAATTGCAATAACTGTGTCACTTCAGAACTTCCCTTCCCTTGCTCACCTCCTCTCTGACCTATGTCAGCTTCTAATTTCCTTCTCTAATCGACTCTTTCCAGTACAGGGAGCTATGGCAGCAGATGCATCCTCTCAATACGGTAGAGGATCCAAACAGGGCTGTCGAATGCCCAGCAAACCCCCTCTTACCTATTTTACAACCAGGTTTTTGAAAAAGAAGCAGTTTGAACAAATTTCAGATGAGAAAGGAATGACTTTCCCTAAAATCTCAGAAAGGGCTTAAAACACTGTCTTCAAAGTTGTGCTGGTGACAGGCGTTTGGTTCAAGACCTGTGCATTTTGGTGACGTGCAAATGGAAGCAAAACTGAAGTCTGCCCTGCCTTGAGGGACAGCTGATCACTGGAGACAGGCCCTGAAGAGAGGAACTGGAATAGCCTCAGAGCTTGCCCTGAAAGCACTGGTGTGCCCTCATCCCAAGCGCGGTTGCTGTATCAGGCATGTTTCTGGAGCTTTTCTGTGTCAGAACACCTGGGTATCTGGTTTGCTCAAAGAGACTTCACTTTCAGTGCTGCCTTTCCCAGCTTTCCCTGCATACTGCTGGGTTTATGGACTGGTGCAGGGTCGGAGTGATTTGTGGATCTCCTGAGGAGTGCCCTGCCCTTGCTGGGCCACCAGCAACTCTAGCAGTTAGTTAGCAACTAGAAACACAAAACCCATGGACTTCAGTTCCAGGCTAATCCACTTGTCAGTAATGTTTAGATAAAGCAAAGTATCAGTTAGTAAGATAATGTTCCTGGCATCTAAGCAACTGGATTCCTAGAAATGATCTACTACTTTCACACGCTGAGGAACTAGAAACTTAAAAAATAAAGACAGTCCATTCTTGTTGCACTGTAACCAAAGAGGCCCACCTGCAGTTTTACAGGACAGAGGAGAAAGTACACGAGCAGGACAAGAACTGTAATTTTTCATATCCTATTAATGGCTGGGCTCAGGGGAACAAACCCCAACACACTGTAGTTGCTGTAGACATTGTACTGTCTTGTAGTCCATAAACCTCTTCTGCTGCCCATGTCTTTTGTCACTTGTTATTAAAGTGTGCAGGACACTGAAGAGTAGAAGGGCAAGACTAGATCTTTACCTGGGTGTCTGAATCACAGAGTCGATGTGTCTGTATAATCTATTCTGAATTCAAGAACAAAGCAACCCCTTCTGTTGCTATGCCTAGTGATCAGCAGGGACTGAGCTGTCTGGGTGACAGAAATGAACAAACCCAACCAACCTCCAGTCTCAGACTTAAACCAACCTCTAACTTCCCCAAGTGAGGAGTTTTCTAAAGCTTCCTTTAATAGACTTTCTTTTAATATCTTCTGTGTCTCAGGCTATTTTAACCACTTTGGGCCTGAGTGGGGATAAGTATTCATCTAGGAAACAGTCTACTGGCCTTACCCTGTCTGTCTCAATTTCCCTTCCTTCCCAGGGGTTGTTCAGGACATCAGCTGGTACCACCCTGGGGGAAATCAACTGTGGCTTGAAGACCAGCTGTCTCTGGAGATCAAGGATCCATCATCAGTTTCATTGTCCCCAACTGGATCAAGATACTCCTTGAACTGTTGAGGTAAGTGAAAAGCTCGTCTCTTTACAGGATTTTCTATAGTTCACTCTCTTCCATGCCTGGCCAGATAGAGTTACTGTCTGAGGGAGCATTTTAAGGAGAGGCCACATCCAAGTGGGCCTGAAAGGACAGATGCACAACCTCCATGACTTACCAATGCAGAAGGACGACTTAGATGTTGTTGTTATTAAGCCTACCAAAGAGTACAGGAAATTGTTATGATTTAACAAGAAAAAAAGCTGTGCTAAAGCTGTGGGACAGAAGAAACTGGCATGTGCCATCTTCACTTTCCTCAGATCAGAACATCCTAATGCTCCAGAAATGCTGTGTACAGATTGGACTGTAGTAAAAACCTGCTAGAAATCAATAACACTTTCTACTTTTTTTTTTGAGTGGGTTTTGTTTGTTTGTTTGGGGTTTTTTTGGGGGGGCTGATATATTTCTATATCTAGAAGTGTTCCTCTTTGATACCAGCTTAACACAAGTAGGCATCCTGCATTCTGGGAGCATGGTCCATACCTACAGCGCTTAGCACAGATACAGAGTATTCGGAGACCTCACAGAATTAACCGATCCCCTTCCTGAAACAAGTGTCTCAGCCCTGGAGACATCTGCCTCTCCATGACTCCAAGGGAAGCTACAGGATACAGCACAGACCGACATCCATGTTCAAAAGCTGGAGTTGCACAAGGTGACTTTGTGTGTAGGAGTCTTAATTAAGGCTGGTTTCGTCCAAGACCAAGAAGTCTCCTGGTGCCTGTGGCATCAAGTGTACTTGTTAAAGCAATTCGTTATTCAGGATCACAATCCATGAAGACCTCACAAAAATCCCAAAGCGCTGTCCCTAAAATCAAAAACTAGGTTTGGAAGATGCAGCTCAATGCACTTCCTGATGAATCTCTGATCCCTGCTGCCAACCCTCTGGGGTACCTAGGAAAGGCCAGGGCTCTTGCAGTTAAACGTTATAGCATGGAACTAAATGAAACTCTTAAATTCTTCTGGGCGTGTTTGGGATGTACTGGAGTAGCGACGCCTGCACCGTGTTGTCTGATAAATCCCATGTTAGCCTTCCTGCATGCATGGAAAGTGTGTGTATGAAATAGGTCCAGGTTGTCTCCTTTCCGACCTGCTTTTACAGCTCTGTAAGCTCCTATCTACGCTGGACTGTCTTTCCAATATCAGCCTTGGCTTCTTTCCCTCCTCTTTCGCCATCTCTCTGGGCCTTTCAGGACAGGAAGCGGTGATGGAGTCTTAGAGGGTTTTCTTAACCATATTGATTTGGTAACATTTTGGTGACCCACATGGGACACTTCTCCTGAAAGGCTCACGGGCTGAACCTTCCATCATATGCAGGCTCATTTCCTTCTCATTTTTCAGCAAACATTGGCTATGGAGAAGATGGGAGACATCTCTTTGTGGGAGGTCTGCTGCTTTTGTTACACATTGTGGATCTGCCTCCTGGAAGGATCTCAGAGCAGAATCTTTACAGGGCCAGTGGCTTTTTGAAATCATAAAATCACTTTAATTCCAGTCTCCTCTTGATCCTCCTCACTGACTTTTCTCCCAGCTGCTGCTAAAACAGGATATTGAAGGTACTTCAGGAACTGAAAAGGGGAAGGATAATACCCCTTCCTTTTCAGTGAGGATAACGGGGATTTGTGTGCCTGTCTTTAACGTGAGGTATTTCTGATTTTCCCACTCTGGACTCGCAGCAATGAAAGGTGACCCAGGCCAAGTGCCAGAGTGATTCAAAGCAGCTGACACACAAAGAGGTGTTCACTCTGATCTGGGTATTTCACACAGAACTGCAGCTCTGTGTAGAAGCTCAATGCCAGACAGCTTTGGGGGCTCGAGAGCCCACAGAGCAGCTTCCCCAGTCTTGCTCTCTCCTCTACACCAGCCCGTTCTTGAGCCAATGTCCTGGAGAGAGCTGCTGTGCTGTTTTCCAAAGGTACCTTCAGCAACTACAGTATAGCCAGAAAAAAGAAATGCTTTGTGGTGGTGTTAAGATTACTTGGAGATCTGCTCAGCATGTTTCCTCTTGCATAAATGCTGCTGTTTGTGTACATCCAGAGAGGCCACAGAGTTCCAAGAGAAATGCATAAGATGACACTTTCCTGTCTGTGGCCTCTCTTAAACCAGTACCATGGGGAAAAAAAAAAAGCATGGAAATGAGAAAACAGCAACAAAATAATGGAAACTATCATAAAAGTCTCTAAGAAATGGTAAGGAAGCACCAGACACTGCTTCAGTGAGCTGGAAAGGCGTGTTCACAGGCAAAGCTGTGAGGCAAGGGAGGCAGAGCTGGGGGAACAGATTTGGTAGAAAGCTCAGCTGGAAGGAAAGAAGTGATATGTGGGCAGCAGAGGCAGGGGATGCCTGGTCCATGTGCTGCCTCTCTAGGCTGTAATGGTAGAAAGGGTGACTGGCCAGGTCTTGATGAGTTTCTCCAGGAGCACAGGCTGAGCATCGCTCCAGCTCTGCACCGCCCCAGCTCCCAGCGCTCCCCGCTGCCAGGGGAACGTCCCTGTGAGAATCCCCAGGCACAGCACCATCAGGAAAGTGTGACCTGACACCCTGCTCCCTGGTTAAGGTTCCTTAAGCAGACAAAAGATTGCATTTCCAGAAAAAAAAAAAAGGTTTTGTTGCTGCAGATAAAGTCTGGTTCAGAATTAGTATCTTGAGAGAGGCTCTAAAAGGTGTTTTCTCTGCCTATAAAGCAAGGACTTCTCCCATGACATTACCTAAGATAAGCAGTGATCCCCAAGTGTCAATACCACTGACCTTTGTTGTAGTTAGATCCTATAGCTTCATCTATAGGCTAAACTTTGCATCTCTCCTCTTGTAGGAAGGAAAAGCGGCTGATGTCTGAGGAGGGAGAGCAACCGGATCCACTCCCCATGGCACATGTGGTTCTTCTACCCCCAGCACTGTGTCTCGTACCAGTTTGTACTGCAGGGAGAAACATGGAGGAAAACAGACTAAAGCTCTCATTGAGTTAGAGGTGAGCTGTCAGTGTTTTCACTGAGTATTTAATTTCCCCAGTCAGACACCCTTTCTAAGGATTATTTTATTTTATTCCTTAAATCACCAGGACAGTTGACAGGGCCTGGATGTTCTGAGGGCAGCCTCTGGGGATGAAATTCCCATTTCACATGATCTGGAGAGCCCATCTGGGGAACGCAGTGATGCTTGGTGGGCAGAACAGCAAAAGGGGCCCTTGGCCAAGGGAGACCAGGTAGAGAATGTGAACGTCCATCTCTTTTTTCCCTTCTATGGAGTGCTAAATTTCAGTAGGAGAATTCCTTAGACCCTCAACCTTTTGTTCTTCTTTTCATTATTTACTTAAGAATTTTTAAAGATAAATTCCCTTTGGATTACAATCTCTGAAGTCTTTTTAGTTTAAGCACTTTTGTTTCAATCAACTTTCTCCTTTTCATTAAAATCACTTTGCTCTTATTAACTAAAACCATCCTTTAGAGTACGGCAGTGATTTCACCCTGATCTCCTGCTCTGCACAGGGAACTGGAACACCTGCTCTAGGTCAGAGAGCTCTAGAGATCATTCTTCTAGACCTACAGCTCAAACATGATCTTAGGCCCTTTTGGAAGGGGGAGAACTGAATGTGCTGAATTTCAATCCCAACTTACTAAAGGTTTTGCAGTCACTGCCATGAAATCTCAGAGAGGCCATGCTCCAACTGTGAAAGGGTTTGTAAAATCTGTCAGCTGGCCCTGAAGGAAGATGTATTCTGTGACTAGCTGCAGTTGCCACACTAATTTCCTCTGTCAAGAAACTGTTTTCTAGCTAACGTTGCTTTTGTGCAAAACAAAGCTGCATGATCCTCGTGAAATGAGAATGCTTCTAGTTGGAAACCCCTGGTTCATGTAGTGCACAGCTCAATTATCCAGCTATAGTGGTGGAAAGTCTCTTTCCAAACATGAAAACAAAAGGAATGCCTTAAATGCTGTAACTCGGGCTGTAACACAAAACCTCACTCCTGACCTTCATCACATGTGTGTGTTTGGGGCACGTGAGCCAGCAAGTCTTACACTGCACAGAGAAGGGAAAAACCACCCAGACCAAAACCACACCAGAAAACTTATGATCGAGGCCTTGCTTATGCTGAACCAAATGACAGAAGTGCCTTGTCTGTTCCAGCTGTATGTTCAGACTCGCTCTGCACATGATCAGACCCCTCCCTGACCGAGCTGCTGGGATCCTGAGCAGCAGAAGAAAATCATTCCAGGGGGGAAGGTTGGTTTCCTACCCTGAACAATTCTGGAGCACGGAGGAAGATGCTTTTCTTGGAGGTAAGGCTGGGACATCCTTCAGGGGCTTTCTTCCTAGGACGATGCTGCTGTCACACAGTCAACCCTCATGCTGCACTGGGATGCAAAATGCTGCACCAGTATCAGAACTGGGCCTGTTCAGGAAGTTTCCCGTTGTCAAATTTGATTAACAGTAGAAAGCCCAATCAGCTTACTCTACAGCCACTTCATGAAGAGTCAGTGACTTCCCCCTGCCATCCTCCCCCAGATTCTTGGGGTTGAATCATCGTCCTCACATGGGCCTGGTTTCAGACTCACCCTTTCTGAGTGATGGGAGCTGACCCTGTTGCTGCAGCTCTTGCCTGGGGCTTGGAGCAAGTGTCTTCCTGGAGTTCATCTAACAGTTCAAAATACCTCTCAGGGCTAATACCCCGTGACCCATTCAAAATGCCCAAATGCTAATTTGCCATTCAAATTGCTCTCTACCTCCTATTGTTTATTAGCTGCATCTTAAGAGTCAACTTTGTGTTCAACTCAGTAATTCATCATTTTATAGTGTAAGAGAGAACTTTTAAAATTAAAGCTCCTCCCAGCAGAAGTGGTGGTGGACTTTGCACCTAGACATGTTTGCAAAACATTTAGATTCCCCACTGGGGCTTGGCAGAAAGTGCAAATATAGACTCATTTATCACAGTCTTAAATTCTAGAGGTTTTGTTAAATGCTGGGTTTTTTTGCAAAGGCTTTAATGCCCCATATGGAGGCAACAAGCACCAGCCCATTTTGTTCCTGGCAAAACTTATTTAAAAAAACCACTTATTTAAATTACAACTTGCCTGATTGTGTGGAGATTTCATTTAAATGTTGTGAGCTGAAAACAGCCACTAATGACACCCTGACTAACAAAAAGCACTACTTCACCTTAACTGCTCTCTTCTCCCACAGGTGATTCAAAGCAGATGCTCAGTCACTGCAGGGGGGGGCAGGGGACAGGGACAAAACCAAAACCAACCACCACACACCAGAAACCAACCCTGAAACCAAAAGCCAAACAGGAGTCGGTGTATGGGTGAAGACAACACCTCCATCCAGCGTGTAGGTGATGCTGTTGCAGAACTGCCCTCAGGAGGCAGAGCTGACTGTGTCCCTGATGTGCCACCACTCCCCCATCTGACACCAACCCTGGGCTCTGGCCCAGCTCACCTCGGGTAAGTCCAGTCCACCTTTTCATCTTGTATTTGTCAATGTGACCACGATGTTTTCTCCTAGAGAGCTCCAGAGCCCAGAGGTGCCTGGGGGAACACCAGCTAATCTGGTTACAACTTCTGAAACAAACAGATGGGCCAAACCCTCAAAGCCCTGGTCATGGGCTTGGGCTGAGTGGCCCACGCTTACACATGGACATGTTGGCCCGGGGCAGTCAGCAGTGCTCCAGCTGTCTTGGTGCTGTAATGTTTTGTTCAAGTCTTAAATTAAGGGAATTGGTCTAAATCTGGCCTGAGTTCCACTGTTCCAAAAACATTCTTAGTGGTCGATGACTGATAGGACAAGTGGAAGAAATTAAGTTTATTAATGATAACCTTTGCCATAAATTATTAGTGATCCACAGTGTTAATGATAAGTTTAAACTGTCAGCTTGGTTATGCTCATTGTAACAGCAAAGTGATGGCAGAAATCAGGGTAACCTGTTAGTAGGACTAATGTGTTCCTGTTACAGAGTTTTCAATGCATCATTATCCACAGTTCAGAATAAAAACCCTCCTTGTGTTGTTTCCCCCACCAGGAACAGCTCAAACTGAGCTTACAGAGGGATACTGAAAACACCCCCAAACCTGAGCCACAGAAAAGGAGAGGAAATACTTTCAAAGTCCTCCATCCTCTGCAGCAGCCCTGGTGCTTTGCTAAGTGGAACGGAGCCAGCCCAAAGCCCTGCCTGAGGATCATCGGTGCAAGCCTGGCAGGCAAGGACACGGGCTCAGCTGCTGCCTGTCCCTTGTCAGCCACAGAACAAGGTCCTTTGCCTCAGGCACGCTGGAAAAGCGGCCCCCTACTTAATTCCCGTGTTCCTCCAACAGCCTCTCGGTTGGTGATACTCCAAAATTGCATTGAGTTATTGACTGCCACCCTTCCTCTGCACCTGGGGGGATTCTTCTTAGTGCTGAAGTGCTGTAGATTATAGCAACTCATATTAATATATCAATAGTGATAGGGAGGTATCTATACAGTATATTGGTACAATTGGGAACAGGTGCAGTATTTGACTTAGTAAATTCAGAGTGTGTTCTTTTTCTACAGGCTTGACACTTAGCTGGTGTCAATAAACCATTTCCCCCCTGCCCTGTACAGTTTTTCCTCCGTTTTTGAGCTAGAGAGAATTCTCAAGTGTATCCTGTAAAAATCCACTCAAATCTGTTAGAATCCTGACACAATCAAAGGAAAAGTGGACTCAATCCACCTAGGGGAGGCTAAAGCAGCAAGTGGGAGTGGTGCTTTGGAGAAGTGGGCTCAGGGAGGAAGGCAGGGGAAAGGATGAGTCCTGCAACAATGAATGAAGGTGGGAAGAAGGGGAGGAAGGCTCTAAAGCAAGGTCTCAGAGTAAGAGGAGGAAGCTAGGAAGTAATGCAGGGAGACAAGGAGGAGAAACTCAGGAAGGAAAGGAGCAGGACCAGAATCAGGAGGGGAGGAAGCCAGGATTGAAAGGAAAGGACAAGCATAAGGAGGGGAGGAAGTCAGGAACAAAACGAGCAGAACAAGGAGGAGAAAAAAAGGACGGGAGAAAGCCAGAAAGGAAAGCAGTGGGAAATAAAGACAGTGGGGTAAAGCAAGTGGAGGAAGCCAGGAATGAAAGGCGTGGGACGAGGGGAAGGAGGAAGAAGAAAGGGTGGAAATGCGGAAGGGAAGGAAAGCAACAAGGTGGAATGGAGGAGTCTGAAAAGGAGCAGGATTAGAAGTAAAAGAGGGGCACAATAAGAAGAAGGGGAGAAAGGGGAAGAACCTAAAAAGGAAATAAGCAGGACAAAAACAAGGAGGAAAGGAAGGGAAGGGCAGGAAGCCAGGAAGGAAAGGAGCAGGACAGTAACGAGGAGGGGAGGAAGCCAGGAATGAAAGCAGGGGGACAAGAAGGAAGAGAAAGGGAGAAACCCAGGAAGGAATGGATTGGAACAAGAAGATGGAGGGAAGAAAGGGAGGGGAGGAAGCCAGAAAGGAAAGTAAGAAACAAGTTTTTGCTTTACTGACACAGAATTTCATCTCCCTGCCTCCAGGGTGGTCACAGAGCAGACCCTGGCCAGCTTTGCTCTCCCCTCACAGGACCTGCCCTCTTGCTAAGCATGCCCCACAGCCCCTCACCCCCAAAGCACTGGTATGAGTGGGAAAGGCCTATGAGTTGCTCATTAGCACAGCAGGCTCAGGAGTCCAGACCTCTGGTGCTCACTCCTTTATCACCATTGATCTTACCTCTTTTATCACAGTTGTCTCAGAGCTGACCAGAAACAAGGCTCCCCTTTTTGCAGAGCACTTGCGTACAGGTAACTGAGGTGAGGCCTGTGGGGGGGAGCTGGGGCCAGAGCCAGGCGGGGTGGTCAGACCTCTGCAGTTAGCAGATGCTGCCCCCTGCACAGACAGTCATTCAGAGACAAGCTGCTCTTTGTCCAATTCTGTTACCCCGGCCTAAGGGTAATAGTGACGTACCTGCCCCTGTGTTACAGCCACACAACCCCAAACGATCACGCACCATGTACAGTCCAGTTCCTTCCCAAACACCCCCTTCAGTCAGAGGCTTGGGATTGTGCTCACGTTTCAAGGGAAGTCCAAGTCGTAGGACCTCGTGCTCTTTTTTTATTTCCCCCACACACACTTCAAATCATCAGCAGAAGCTTTAGGGGTTTGTTCCAACACAGCTCCCAGTTACACACCACATCGCCCCTTTCAACCAAAACCCCACCGCGCTGGCAACAGTTTAGAGCCCAGAGTGGGTTAAAGAGCCCAGAGCAGCTAAAACTCAGCCCAACCACTGCTTTGTAGACACGCTCGGAGAAAGCAGAGAACGGAGGAAAGGCACAAAGGACTGTGGCTGCAAACTGAGCGAGCTGTCACACCCGGCACCGCTGACATTTTCTTCTTCCCTGTGTCTCCCCTTTTCATTCTTTTTGACAGTGGACACACAGGAGAAAACAAAGTGTCCCACCTTAACCTTAGTACAGAAATAGAACATTTTCCTTCTCCATACAGGAGAGACAAGTTCAAACCTGCCCCTGCCAGGATAAGATGTGACTCCAAGTACTAAGGTTCAGGATACTCAGTAGAATGTCAACACCTCCTGGAGAAGTTCTTTTGCTTGCCATAAAATACTGAAACAGGCACTGGCAAACAACAGGCTCCTCCAAACAGAGCACCCAACAACCATACTAGAGAGTGATACCCGTGACTTCTTGCATCCTGTGAAACCAAACTAGAGAGGCAGAGACTCAGGCAGCGACTACAAGACATTGTGGGGCAGGACGCTGTCTCCTGAGCAACACGTCCATCACTGTATTAACTTAAGCAGAGAAAAAAAATAATGAAATAGACTTTGGTCTCTCACCAAACCCATGTATGTTTTAGGTATTAGCTGTTAAGTGAGGCACTGGTACCCATCATTTGGCGTTGGCGGGTTTTTTTTGATGAAACTCATTTTAGAAGAGAGGTCACCCCTCTGAGGTTGGATGGGGTGTTTCCCTGAGCCCTGAGGTAAGATGCCTAGCTCCAGAATGAGCCTTTCAAGCAAACACACTCAGAAAGGTTCCTGGGGAATTTTCTGTTCCCTGTAACTCCCATCAGCATGCTGCCTTCCTCTGTGATACCCTGGGAAGTTACCCTGAGCTCTTCCCAGGCTTGCACTGAAAAGGGTCCTGTAGTCACTGTAACGTGACGTGCGAGTTACCAAGTGTCACTATCCCAACAACAAAGCTGCACAGGGCAAGAGTTTCCCACCGTTCCCCTTTACCTGCACAAACCACCAGGAAATAAACACAGCCAACAAACTATAGAGACCCTGATGCTGCCTCTCTACAACGCAAGAGCTTAACCTCGAGCTGTAGCTATTTTGTTTGGAAAGGAAGGGATGGAAAAAAAAAACACCAACCCAAACAAAAACACACAAAACACCAAAAACAAAACCCAAACCATTTTGCTTTAATTCCTCTACTTCTGAGCACTGTGTTGAGAATGAGGCTTAAAGTGAGAAAGCTGCATCCAGATTTATTTGCATTTAAACTGCACGGAATCTTTCCCATCTCCCATCTGACCAAGCCGAGGGCACAAAGTGGAGAACAATGTTTCACACAAAACCACTTTCACACAAAAATACTCATATCTTCCAAACGTACGAACAACCCTGAGGAATTCTAAATGGCCAAGCCTTCTGCAGCCCAAGGAGACACGAGCTCAGCAATTCTGCTCCCATACCTGGTACAGCTCATTCCTCAGCCTCCACAAACTCACCTGCTTTCATCAGATCCTTTCTCCCCTCCCCAACATTTTTGTTACCTCTTGGATATGCAGCTAATACACACATTCTGTGTCCCCTCCCCTCTTAAAAGCACTATTAGTTCTTTGTCTGAAGGAAACAATTAAATCAGGCTGTTGATCCTCACAAGCAAACAAGCCACGGAATCACAGAATGGTAAGGGCTGGAAAGGACCTCTAAAGGTCTTCTAGTCCAACCCCCCCCTTCCAGAGCAGGATCTCCTAGAGGAGATCACACAGGAACCAGCAGAAGCTCTTTGCTTTCAAACTAATTTGCACAAATGAAGTCAACCCTTCCTTTCTCTGGTGCCTTAGTTACAAGCCTTGATCCCTCTGATGTCACACTAGGAAAATGTGGCAGGGGGACATGAGAATATTTATTTTTCTAAAGGCAGACATGAATTAGAAAGTCCCTTTTTACACACAGCACCTGTGTTGGTGGCCTGTGTTCTTGCTAAGAACCATTCCAGCCTTTTGCCAGAACACTCAGACATACTCCCAATGTAGTGTTGATCGAGGATCCAAAACCCCCTGCCCTAACACACTGCTTTGGGCTCGGAATGTGACCTGCAGTCCCATTCTGTAGCTACAAACAGACTGTCAACACCTTAGCCACTTGAGCAAATCCATACGTGTCGGTACCGAGCTGCACCTACCTCCTGCCACTGGTAGGCTTCCATCAGCATCTGCAGGATTGCGCCTGTTAGGCTCTGCTAATCTAGACCTGAGCCTGTAAGTGCAGTTCTGCGGAGCAGGGAGCAGATGCTTCTGCCCCAGCAAAGTCCTGCTCAGCCTTCAGAACATGCTGATGTGTGCCGATTCACAGACAGAGCAGAGTGCCTTTCGTGGGCTCACCAGACAATTAGCTCGCAGCAGGAAACAAATGCAGCAGAGTTAAAAAGGCATTTGAAAGCGGTCCTTTGCCTATAAGCAAAGACTTCAATCAGTCGCCTCAAATGAAAATGGGAGGCAAGAGAAGAGATGCCCATGAGTTTAAGGATCTATACATAAAACACCCCAGGACACCACAAGAAGCAGAGGACCCATCATAAACCCCACCTCACTTGTCATCTCCCCCCTGGGTGCCCCGGTCACGGCGGTTGCCAGGGAGGAAGCCGCGCGTAGCGTGCGCTTGGCCGCAGGGCACACGCCAGCCTCCCGCAGGCACCCACCAAGGGACGGGATCATCCTCACCCAGCAGCACCTCTGCTCCCGACAGCTTCGGGCAAGTTCAACACGGGCCCTGCTACCAGACCTGCTGGTGCCCACTCTGCCTTCTTTTAGGTGTTGCTGGGACCAGGGAGGCCGGTCCGCCTCGGTCACTGGGCTAAGGGCAGCCTGGATTTACCAGGCATAAGAGCCATTTCCAGAATTCGCTCACTGAGGACACTTCACACCCAAATTCAAAGGCTAAAAACTACTCCAAGCTTACTAGAAGCTCTCCATAAACTGATACAACAACTGAAGGCTACTCAAGGGCTTATTCAGATGTATGCTATTAAAAATAAGTAAACCACAGTTAAATGAAGAGTAGAAGAGACACAAATACAATTAATTCAGCAGCACAGTGCTGAAAATGTACCTACTAAAGCAGCTAATTAATGCAAACACGCACAAGGTATATTATTGGACACCCTGATCATTGAGTTATTCTTACAGAAAGTTCACACTGTCAGAAGAATCATCTGCCCTCTGTTGAGTCAAAAGTTTCTGTGTAAAACAGCATCTAAATTAAACACTGCATAAGAAAAGTCTCCGACAGCTTTTAAATACAATATGGATGGGAAACATCAGAGTTGATTCTTATGCTGGAAGGTGGGAAGAGAAAGCCACTGTGGTAGGAATGAAGAAGAGGTTTATCCAGCTTGTCTTTCTCCAGTGATTCCAGTTCCACTCACTCCACGAGAATGCACAGCACTTGGGAGCCCTTCCAGTATCCAGGATCGCTGTCAGAAATGATCTGCAGACGACGTAACGATGCTGCTGCGGCAACCGAGGTCTGCTGAAAGCAGCTCTTCCTGCTTGTGAACACCACGGGGAACAAAATCCAGTCTAGGTCAATGTCCAAATTTTCCTACAGTAAACACAAACTGTACCAGTATTTCAGGCCAGGAGGAGATGACTGCCCCAACTTCCACATGTGTTTTTAGAACAATTCCCCACAGACTCTCAACCACGTGATTTTGGGCATGTATTGGTTTAGAAATCTCAAGCCTCATGTGTAACTCTGGAAAGAAGCTGGGAAATTTTGTCGAGCTCATGCTTTCTGGTATTTTGGAATTTCTGCTCCCAGACTTGGCCTTCTATATGTGCAAGTGAAACCAAAGTAACGGTTGCTGTCACAAGAAGGCCCAGGCATGGGACCACAAGTCTCAGAAATAAATTTATTCAGGATTTATTTTGCAAGTTTGAGCAAGAGGTCAAGCCCTTTACCTGAACTAGTTCCTGTTTCAACTACACTTTTGCAAGATTCTGCAATAAAACCTTAATTCCCCCAGAAAAGACTGTTTGTCCATCTGGGTCATGAGTATCAAAGGAAGACGTGTATAAACCCACTAACAAATGTGGCTCAGCCCTCCCCAGTTTTTTGTTTGTTACAGAAAAATAGAAGTGTTTCTCAATACTTACATCCCATGTAACTGATAAGAGGGTTTTATAGAGATACTTTTAACTTACCGAATTGAAGCAAGCAGTCGGCAAATTACAACACTTGGGAAACGGATGCGTTTCCTAATTTGCTAATTAATGGGAAAGTTGAATGGCGAGACCATTTCCAGCTTGTCTAGCAATATTTACGTCTACCTAAAGTAAAAGGAAAGGCAAGTGAAGAGGCTAGTGAAGCATGGTCGAGAGAGGTTAGAAAGCGTACAGCTTTACCCAAGCCCTTCATCCCATTACGCACACAAACTGGTGCTGCACTTTTCATCTGCAAAAGCAAGTTTGTTTACTATCAAGAGACCAGAAGGAATGTTTACTATCAAGAGACCAAAAGGAATGCTATTGTGAACCAATTCTCCCCCTCCCCCCCCAACATTATGGTCTCTCTGCAAAATGGAGCAGTTTTGTCCGTATTCCTTTGCTGTCATTTTTGTGTCGAAGGTGAGAGCTCGCTCTCCCTCTCCCCTCAGAGACTCTCCAATCCTCAGCTCTTCAGGCTTCCGAGAAGCAACCAGATTGAGTGAACCCAAGCAGATACAGAGTACAAATGAAACACTTCACCCGTTCCTTCTTAGTCCTATAAAGAACTTCATCCCAGGAGCCACCATCCCAAATATCAGCCCTACATACTATTTTCAGAAGCCACTTAATACTACTCATCTTCCAAACCCACAGACAAATCCTTCAAAAACTTTGGTTGTCCTCCTGGAATCAGCTGCTCTCCTATTGTCTACTGCCTCTTGCAAAATTATGTGGCCTGAACTCTTGCATTGGTTACTTCATATTTTCTCCTTATGGTGTTTTTGATAAAGGTTTTCTCTCTGTCTTGCAAATGAATGAATAAAGCTGTGGCCAAGTTCTATTCCCAACCTAATACATATTTCCATCCTTCCAGGGAGTTGGAATACACGCAGAAGCTGTTGTCTGTCCTGAGCTCAACACTTCACCTACTCCACAAGATAGATTCTTTTTTCCCTTTCCAGTTATGCAAAGCTGTATTCAAATCTTTTTATTTCCAGCATCAGATTTAATTTGGATTGACAATTAAAATCTTTCCTGAGTTCTTTGACCTTTTCCTCCAGGAACTTTTCCCAGTTGCCCTGCAGGGAATAGAAGGGACAGGCCATTACAGAGCTGGGATGAAGTGCTCTGCTAGAGCTGAAGGCCTGAGTCAGCAGTATGGCAGCTTAACAAGCTGACAGAAATTATTGTGCCTTTCCGGAGACAAGTGGCCTTCCAGTCTCAGGAGACCAATGTGAAATGACATATTGAGGCAGTAGTGACATTTCCATCATCACTATTGCCAGGGCTTGAGCTTAAGGAGAAGGGTACCACTGATCTAAACAGCGCACGGCATCGGTATGTACAGCCATGAGAATACTGCCAAGGCACAGCACTGACACACCGCTTGGGCTCTCTGTGAACTCTGGCTTAAAGTGCCTGAAGAAAGCTTTGAAGAGAAATTGCATTTGTTATATGTCTTGAAATGAGGCTCTGTCTCTTCTACCTGCCCAGGGCTGGCAGCCAGAATAACACCTGGGAAACAAACAAGGACTAGGAAAAAAACCAAAACAGGAAAACTAGTCATTTTTCACATTTTTACCTCTGCTTGCCTTCATTCCACCTCCTTCTGAACATATGAGATTTGGTGAGATACTGGAATAGGCTGCCCAGGGAGGTGGTTGACTCACCACCCCTGGACGTGTTTAAGCATCGCTTAGATGTGGTGTTGGGGGACATGGTCTAGGAGTGAATTGTAGAGTAGGGCTAATGGTTGGACACGATGATCCCAAGGGTCTTTTCCAACCTAAATGATTCTGTGATATCTTGGTCCAAGTGGAGTTGTGGTGACAAAGAAAGAGACATTATATATTTCTGAGTTAATCACCCACCAGAGTCTTTGGTCATTTCAATCCTGTGCCAGTGTCTAATACACACTCACGCACGAGTCACTGGGCGCCTGGGACAACATCCTACAGGGTATCCCATTGAGCACAAGCTGTTGTAGCATCAGGCTGAGCACATACAAGAAGTTCACTCAGTGTGAGAGCAACAGGAGATATCAATGAATTGCAAGTATTCAGATTACCTTAAGGGCCACGTGGGCAAGAGTCAGCCTCCTTCTGCCAGAATCTCTTTAAAGTAAAGCAGTTTTGCATACAAATAGGAAAACCACAGTTTGAGCCACCTTGGGTTTATACCAGTGTGGGGAAGGAAGGAAGGAATCAAAACACACCCTAACAAAGAAAATCCCTACAGCCCGACAAGCACCAGTAGACTAGGGTGACTGAAGTAACAAAGCATTCTTGCTACAAATAAACTTTAGTACCAGCTTTGAGACACGTTTCTGTGGCCCCTAACCAGCCCAGTCCCCACTGTGCAACATTTGGCCCCCAGGAGCATTTTCAGACTCTTGCCTACCTCATTTCTGGGCATTTGGGGAGGAATGAGCAGGGAGGCTGCCGATGCACTGAGAAGCGAGACAACTGAGCAATTGTTATTCATCAGCTCCCCCTTTGGCCATTTCAGCTCTCAATAGATGCTGCCAGTAGACAAGAAAGCAATATGAAAAGAAAGCTGCAGTATGTCTTGAGTACATATAGGAAAATAACGCTACATTTTAGGAGTCTGGGCTGAATCCAACTCGCAGCAAAAATGGGTTTCATCGCAATTCATTCTGATACCTCAAACCCTACTAAAAACAGCCACTGTCCTCCCAGTATACCCCAGTCCCCCGAGGGCCCAGCACCGGCACGTAACGCCTGTATGGCTTTTGCTCTATAGCTAGTGGAAAATTAGTCTTTTGCTATTTGCCAAGCAGCAAAATCATTCTGTGCCATTCTGCTTGGTCCCTGCTGCCTCCTCAGCAGCGGTTCCCCGGCGCTTCTCCAAGCGCGAGACAGTCATTCCTCGTTTAAAATGATGTTTGTCTCAGTCTGTTAAGCGTGGTTGTTACCGTACTGGGAGCACACACAACACTTTGCAGAACAGGGAAAGAGACCTGTCTGTTCTGTCTGGCATACACCAGGAGATTCAAAGCGTGCCAAACAGCATACCTGTTGAAACGTGGGAAGCCAGAGCCGTGCTTGATTTCAGTCGAGACGTTCCTCGTACCTGCAACCACACCATGGTGATTCAGCCACGTCCTGCTGTACAAAGAAAGGACTTACTGACACAGAACAACAGAGCATTCAACACCTGCACATCCCCTGGCTGTAACTAAGGTGGCTGGGGTATCGAAGCGGCCCGTCTCTGTTCGCTTGGCTCTCTACACAGACTGGTGCTCAGCCCAGCACAAACACAGCTCTGCTGCTGGTCCTGTCTGTAATGGACACAGGATGCTCTGCTCAGCCCCTCGCTGGGCTGCATCCGTGTGCGCAACGCTCTTCCACCACAGAGCTTGGTGCAGAATGGAATTAACCGGCCATAACTGGAGCTAAGGTGCTTATGCTAGTCCAGAACTGTATCGCAGGAGAAAGCAAAGACAGCTAAGGTTTGGTAATGCTGGTCAGAAAGTGCTCCACAAAATGCTTCCTGGGACTTCACCAATTTGCAGAGCAATATTTTTTTTTGCTGAGGAGTTACAATGTTTTTAAAATTTGCATCTTAAAAGTATTTCAAAGTCATCCAACACTTTGTTCTGACATTTTTAAAAATGAAGAATTCTCTTTCTTTGGTTTAGAGTGATTGCTTTGAAATTGAGGCAGTTAGTTTAAATAAAATATTTGGCTTCGGCTGATACTTTGCTTTAGATTTATTTATTTTTTTTATTATTCAAAAACTTCAAACGAATCTTGGTTTGATACAGGAATATCTGACACAGTAATATCTCAAATCTCTGGCTTTGTCATCCCATAATATCCAATCCAGTTCTGCTTGTCAGCAAAGAAATCAGATGCAGAAGCTTAGCGAAGTCTCTGTGCTCTGTGGCAGGATCCCCGCTCACACCTGCACCAAAGCACAGCACCTCAAGAGTAAGAAAGGCTGCAAGACAATCAGTGCCCTGGCTCAAGGAAGACAACCTGGAAGTGGAGCCTTAAAGTGTCGCTAGGATTGATAAGTACTGGTTAGGTGAAGAACTGCAAGAAAGGAGAGGGTCAAATATATACTGGGGGTAGGTGGGTGTTGGAATCAGAGTGGAACACATGAAAGAAAAGTTTATCTTCCAGACCAGCTTTTACCTTGGGCAGCATCTTACACCACAGGATCACCACCTTCATTTAACTTATTTCCTAGTCTGAATGATATTCAAAAGGAACACGTCTCAAAGGGAGGTGTCCATAAATCCAAATATATGCTTAGCAATTTCCTTCAAACTTCGCTAAATTCAGTGCTGGGTAAAAAGTTGCCAAATTGATAGACCTGCAAAATGAAACCCTTAATTTATCCCAGAGGGGGAGATGCCAGAGAGGGTGTAATTGCAGGACTCCTACACTACTTTGGTGGTCCTGACAGAGGGTATCTGGGGCTGAAGAAGGAATTCAAGCCCAAGGCCTCCATCTCTGTAGCATCTGTCACCAAATGTTTAGTGAGCCTGCTTTTTGTCCTCAGGGACACACTTCTCCACTAAAACCAGAATTATTTCAGCTAATCCCCCCCAGACCTATCAGACAGGAACGAGCTTAATTAACTCCTAGTCAATCCAAACGCAAAACAGTACAGGAAGGCTCTCTTGTACACCACTGGAGTTCAGTTTGGCATTCACGGAGTGGCACAGGGGGTAGCGGGGAATAGGTGGCCCTGCTCTGGCTCCTGAACACAGAGCTGCCGCCTTCAATCCACCAACAGAGTTTTTCAGTCAAAGTACAGAATTTCAGACGTTCTCCTGCACGCTGCACATCATTGGGCACATTGCATTCGATGCATGGAAATCCTTCCCCTACCTCGCTCCATCTTCTGAGCCCTCGAGGGAGTTACTGATGGTAGACATTACCTGAGGTGTCTTTTTTTATTTTGAGGTGGAAACATCCAGGCACGACGTCAAACATAGGATGCAGCCTATGTGATGAGATCAGCAAAGCCCTCGCAAACCCTGGGCTAGCCAAGGGTCGCTACTGAGTGCAGACAGGATAGGTTTGTGCACATCCCCTCTGCTCTTGAAAGACGCGTGGTGGTTTCTTGGATGAAATACTAGTGCTGCACTGGGTATTACTTGCAACTGGCAGCAGCTCTTTGGTGAGTTTTCTTCTGTTTCTCCCTTCTCTGTTTGAGCCAGTCTCTCTCAGATTGGTGGTGTTTTCATCATGGAACATTTACACATTCGAAGTTCTTGGTTATCTAGATACCTGTCCTCTTCCATCTGCATTCATGCTTACATACTTTCTGACCTTTTCACCTCCACATGTGACCTGGCCAATCCCTGGTGACAGAAAGTGCAGAAGAGGGGGCCTGATTTTCACTGGACCTAACAGAGATCTCATCCTACAATGCCTTCTAGGTACTTTTTATTCCAAGAAGCCTGCCCTAGAAACACATGCTAAAAACAGGCTGCTTCCATCCAAAGAAATTCTGCATTAATCTCGCCCTGCCTTGGTTTCCCAGATAAGCAGAGGAGCATTATCTCACTTTTACAGATAGGGTTTTATGGGAATAAATATCCCATTATTTAAAAACTATTTTGATTCTGCAGTTATCAGAGAATGCTAAATGTACATAGCCTAAACCAAACCAATGCACACACATGTCTAACGTCCCATCTATTTCTTCCCTTCACACTTCTTTACAAAACTTTATTCTGGATTTATGGTAGCAACACTGACATAGAAATCCATCACAGCACACTACTGCTCTCCAAGTACCTATAAGAAGTAGGAGTTTGAGCAGTAAATATCTTGCCAATACAGCTTTGAGAAAAGCTCGCTCTCTTTCTCCTACAAGCAGGTAATGACAGGCACTGGGTATGGTGCAGACAGCAAAGTTTGTGGAGAATAGCTGCAAACAAAACAGCTTTTAGGCCCCAAATTCCTTCATCACTTGCATATGATTTATATTTCATGTTTTCCAGGAGTACCTTAAAAAAAAAATATTAAAAATAAATAAATCAAGCAGTGGATGGAAATTAAGTTTGGGGTAAGGTACCTGAGATTTGACTTCCAGAGCTCATCAATCAGCTCAGCTCTTCATGGGCAGAGAATCTCTCACTGATGTTTCACCTGCAACTGGCTGTCCTGAACTTGTGACAGGGTTTAATCCCAGCTCACATTCTCCTCCCCTGAAAAAGACTCTCAGATTCTGCTTTTCAGATCATAGATTGTATATGCAAGCCAGCCCTGGAATAGAATTTCTTCTTCCCCTTATTGGTTTGTCCTTGTGGGACAAAAGAGGATCTTACAGCAAAACCAACAGCAGAAGCACTGAGGTCACTTGGCAGCCAATTCAATGCGTTACACCACAAACCTCTCATCCCTTTGTAAGCCTTTTATGCCCATGTCCCACCTCTGCTTCAGGTCACGCATTCTAAAGTGGACTTAGTTCTTTGATCATTTGCTGTAACTGGGAGGAATTTTCCCTTCTTAGTCCAATGCCACCAAGAAGTGAAGCTTCTGTCTAGAGATCATACTGCAATTCTGTGAGGCTTTCATCTTCCGGGTTTTTGCCACAATGAGCTTAATCCTCACACTGGAGCACAGAGCCTGTCTTTTCTAAGAGAGCAAAACAACGGGAGGTGGCAAAATGACCTTGTCACTGACTGACTGCACGTGCACAGGGGAGTTACAAGCAGTCACTAAGATGCCAAACCAGGAAAAATCTACCATGAAGAATCCACGCTACTTCGTCTGGATTTTTTTTTTTTTTTAACATAGGATTTGAAACAGATCTTACTGCTTATTCCCAGCTAAGGGCACCACCACACTGGTAGAGAATACTTTCTTTTCCTGTATTTTTATGTTTATTTTCTATATTATATTAAGCATTTCTTATTTATATATGAAATAAAAATGCATGCTGTATTTTTATATTCTATATGGAATAGATGATATTCCATTTTCTACCCTTCTGCGATTCTGTTAGATTTTTTATTTTTTTTCCTGTTAAGACATGTCAGCTAAGGTCAGTGCTTTGATAAGAGATCTTAGGGTGGGGTGGAAGATCAGGAGACAAACAGGTACCTATAACTGACTGATCACAGCGTGTTTTGTCTCTTCATTAGTCCTGGAGCAACACTCAAGAGCATTTATTCAGTCACTTCACTAAGATCTTAGGTTGTTCAAGACCCTATGACATACCTCAAGGTCTTGAGCACGTGCAAATTCCCACCCAGAGCTGTTATAAACATCTGGCCTAACAGTCCTGTGCAGCACGTTGCAGGATGTTTAACCTGGGTTTGTACTTAAACTCACGTAACGTTGCGACACGCTACGGTAAATTGGCTTCACTCCCTCACCGCTGCATTTCAGTGGCTCCACGAGCGACCTCTGCGGAGCTGTTGCAGAAGGACCATCTTTATCATATTTTGCTAAGTCTTCCTCCCTTCCAAACAACGATACTCAGGTGCTTAACTACCTTTGGTGCATTCTCACCTTCGTATTACCACTTTTACTAGGGAGCTGTTATTAGGCAGATGTACAGCTTGGGACCCGAGATACAGAAAATAATGTTATCTGCAGTCATACAGATAGGGAGAGTGGGTCAGTATTTTAGTCCCCAGCAAAGCACCTCAACAATTCTTCAGCGAGTCAGTAACAGTCAACTGTTGACAGCTAGAGCATTTGCATTTTCACTTGCAGGAAACCTGCCGATCTCTGCTGCATTTGTTTCCGCATAAAACACCCCAACCTGTCACGTGCTCTGAAGAACTGCTTTTTCAGAACTGTTTAGGATGTCTAGTGCTTGCAAATACGACTGCAATTATCTGGTTGCTCTTGGGACTGGGCAGGAACAAGGAAAACAGATGTTGAACTCACTCGGAACAGCTCGGACTCGGAATGGACAGGTAAATGTAGAATAGAGCGTTGCTTACACTGGACTCGGTGTGCAAACCTCAGAGAAGAGCAAGCAGCAGCAAATATCCTACTAGAAGGCCCTAACTCAGGTTGCTGATTGTAAGGAGATGAGAACAGGCAGCTGGAATGATTTCTGCGGCCTCTGGATTTTAGATATCCCTAAGGAGGGACTGAAGGAAAGAAAAGAAAAATTTGGCAGGGAAATAACATTGTGTTGGCAGTAACTGCATTTCAGTGTTCCAGTGCCTCTCGCCTCGAGCTGACATCTCTAAGAAGTGCCCTGCATGACTACACAACTCAGCGGCCTCACCACCAGATATTTTATCATCACTGTTCCGACTGCAGTCTGCACCCATCACACACACCGCCCGTTTCTGCATCGGGTGTCTGAGTTTTCACACACAGACACCATCTCTCGTGAGTACGCTTAGGCTAAACCATGCAGACCGAGTATCTGAGCCTAAAGGTGCTGAGACACACATGCCAACAACTCATCTCAGGTGACAGCAGGGCACAGCAGGCTGGATTTGGTTAGACAGGAGCATTGCCCTGTCCCTCTGTTATGCTGCACTTAAGTCCTTGTCTAGAACATGCCTCTGTCTTCATGGCTATGAAACAGAAAAGAAACTAATGCATTGATCCTGAAGTTATTTATGTAATTTGTTTTAGACCTCGCATGTCATCTCCAGATGAATAAGGGAGTAACATAGAGAACACATCTGTTCTTCTGCCCCAGACAAGAGACACAGCCAAACTAGAAAAACACAGAAAGAAGAGCAGAAAGAGCAAAGTGGTGCTCGCAAGGAAAACAGACTTATCAGATAGTCTCTCCGCAATTCTGAAAGCAAGTATCTAGTGCAGGCTTCTGACACAAGCTAGGTACCTGCTATGACCAGGCATGTTGAATTATTCATGCTTTTGATGATAAATAATGCACTGCCTGCATATATCTAATTTAAACAGACCCGTGAAGCCCTGTGGATCAGTCACTGCACGCTGCCTAGAAGTAACAGATCATCTCACCAGAGTCTCTTGGCTACGTTACCTGCCCCCAGCAAGGTCCTTCTACAGGATCACATTTTCAAGACATTTTCTTTGAGGTTTTTTGTTGATACAGTGATAATATTTGTACATCGGAGCTTAAGAGACTCAAACAGGAGTGCTGCACTGTAACGGGACACCGCTTGGAATTGTTCCTGCATAATTTTCCTCTATTGATCACCCTGCAATGACAGCACTGTTGTGGCTTCACGAGGAGACCGTACACCCCATGCTGCAGAGAGACTAAAGGAGTTGGTAACCATACCAAGGAAGGAAATCCTACCTCAGGACAGCTGCTCTTTGGTATGATCTAGAGAGCAAAAATAAAGCATGTCCTTAAACGATAAATACCACACTTTGATGAACACCAGACTATATCCCCTGCTTCTCTGTACTTGAATTTTTTACATCAGCGTCCACCTCCTGAATCTTCGCTGCAACCAGCGGATGTGCTGGACCAACAACCTTCCTGTCCTTGGGAGCAGTCTCAACATAGGCTAGAACTGAGGGAAGTTAGGGTGATTTTCATTTTGTGGTAGCCCCCAAGGAATCCAAGGAGGATTTGTAGTTCTGAGATAAACACTTCGTAGGCTGACTGCCAGTTTTACCAGATTTCCTGGTAGCGAGGATTTTAGATTCTGACTGACAAAAACAAGTCCTGTCTTACACAAGCTTCTGAGAAGCACTGTCTGTCTGAGGTTACCAAGCCCCGTGTAAACTCATTTCTGGGATGGACAATTGTAAGGTTCATAACTGCACCATGCCCTCCACATCCAACACCACCACCCCACTGCACAAGTTTGAACATGACAATGCTCAACTACAACCTATTATTTACCTGTTTTTACAGAGCACCCAAAAGCAGGTTGTTTTCCACCCTGCTTCGCAAAGGATGAAGCAAGTGCACATCTCCCCAGCTAGTAACCCAGGACTTAACCATCATAGATCTGGCTCTTGGTTTCTAAGGAATGACTGCTGAAGGTCTCACCTGGTGTCTTCCCCAGCAATCAGAAGAGCAATATGCTCATGAAACCGAAGTTCTGGCTTTACTGAAAACAAATATTTTGACAAAAATCCTCAATATTTCCTCCCTCCCACAAGTGATTTGTTTCATTTCAGCTAAAAAAAAAAAAAAAAAAAAAAAAAAGGGGGGGGGGGAGAGGGGGGAGAAAGGGGGAAAAAAAGTCATTTTGGCTTTTTTTGTCACTATTTTTCTTTTACCCAATGATTTCAGCACAGAATAGGACATAAGTCATTACCAAAGCCACGTCTTGTTCCCCGTTACTGACATAGTACTTACGCAGCAGCTTAAATATTCTTCTCCTTACCTCTAAGTGCTATTTCGTGTTGAAAGTCTTTTTATATTTAACATTCAGGCATTATCCCCCATTTATAAGATCAGAAATTGCATTTGTTCATAAACCACAAAGAGAGAAAACGGTATTCTGGGATGCATTAGGAAAAGCAGTGCCAGCAGGTTGAGGAGGGTGATCTCCTCTCTGCTCAGCACTGGTGAGACCTCACCTCAAGTGCTGGCTCCAGTTCTGGGTTCCCCAACACAAGGCATGGGCTTTCTGGTAAAGGGACTGGAGCAGCTCATACAAGGGAAGGCTGAGTGATCTGGGACTCTTCAATCCGAAGAGGAGAAGGTTCACTGTGGGGAGGATCTCATCAATGCTTTTAGATGCCCAACGGAAGGGCTTAAAAAAAAAAGATGGAGCCAGATATGGTGCCATGTGAGAAGAAAAGAGGCAGTAGGCACAAACTGAGGCACAGGCAATTCCATGTGAACACACAAGAACAGTGCTTTTACTGCAGAGGTGGTCGAACGCTGAAACAGATTGCCCAAGGAGGTTGTAAATTGTCCATCCTTAGAGATATTCATAATCTGACTGCACACTGTCCTGGGCAACCTGCTCCAGCTGACCCTGCTTTAGTCAGGGAGGTTGGGCTAAGCAGTCTCAAGAGGTTTGTTCCAACCTCAACTATTCTGTGAAAAGAGAGAATGGTTACTGAATACCCTAGGTGAGGAAAGCTGGTCTTTGGCCAAAGAGCACTGTAGTTAATGCGTCTTGTGGGTTCCTAAGGCTTCTTCTGGGGACTGGAAGAAACCTCTCTCATCAGAAAGGTCCCAAGGAGTTTTGTGGCTGAAAGTACAGGACCAGTCAACTCTCCTCCATTAATATCAGCCGAAGAGGATTCTTGCCTCTGCAGCTCCACTTTTAGCCATGATTTCATCTGTTACAGGCGACATAACCTACCTCAATAGACGTGGAGACCTATTCCCAACAGAAAGTTCAGCATTCTTCTTTGAAACAGCTTCTCCATTTGTCAAGCAGCAGCAATGCTCCTCCCTGTTCCCATAGCAAATTAGAGACACGGGACAGTCAATGGACGTACAACCACTGTGTGTGTTAGCATTGAATATTGTACATTCACAGCAAGCTGAGCCTAGAGGCACAGTGGCATCCAGAGCATCAGGGATCGATTTTTCCCTGAAGAAAAAGGATGAGGTAAATCTCATCAGCAGACAGCGGTTTAATGTCTTATTGAACCACCATTAGCTATATCTGCTCCTTCTGTTACAGTCCTGAGACTTCTCAGCTGGCCTTTATCCGACTGCTCACACAGCACACCATGGACCAGAATTTAGGAGATGGAAGGGAGAAAAGTTATGTTTTGTAGGCCTCCTCAGACCAGCTTTAGAATGCAACACTGGTTAGAAAGTGGAATTATGCTCCAGAATTCTACTGAAGACATTTCTGTCCTCAAAAAAACCCAACCCAACAAAAAACCACCAGACAATACACCCTAAAAGTAAAGCCATATAGCTTAACTGGGGGGATGGGGGGTGTGTGTAGAATATAAAATCAGTACAGGCTTTACAAGTGAAAATGTCCTGCAATAAGTTCAGAAACAGTTCTCTCCAAACAGAAAAATCAAAAGGTGCGATGGTAGAAGGGAGTACTGAAAGTCGGGGTTGAATGGAATTATATTGTCAAATACATTTACACAGAACAACAGATGGGGTGCTGCAGAATAGCACAATGTACCATGGCCAACACACCAAAGGAAATTACTCAAATGGAAAACAACGTGGCAAAGGAATGATGAGTGCAACCTTATCTCTGCTGTGGCAAGGGTTCAAAAGGGAGAAAACCAATTGTTTGTTTCATAGCCGGGCATTTGTTTGCTCTCTATTGCCTATGGACCCATGCCTGCAGGTATTTAAAAGCTGTGTGGATGTGATGCTGAGGGACATGGTTTAGTGGGGACGTAGCAGTGCTGGGTTAACCGTTGGGCTCGATCTTAAAGGTCTCTTCCAACCAAAACAATTCTGTGATTCTATGATGCTTCAAAAGTGAACCAGGGAGGATCCAAATAAAAGCTCTTATCATGACATGTAGCTGTTATCTCACTTGTCACCTAATTATTTTTCCTCATTTTTTGGATGTAGTTCTTCTCATCTTCCCCTTCCATATTCTCCCAGACAAAACCTAATTGGTTTAGGTTCAGGATCTAACAGAAGCTGCAGTTTGCTGCTTTCTGCTTCCCAGCAATCCCAACATACAGATTTCTGGCTTTGATCTACCACTAACCTTAATTTCACATGTTCTCCAACTCTCATCTGCTAACAGGGATTTCAACACTTCATGTGCCTGCTCAATCCACTTCATTTAAAATTCATCACATAGAATTTTGGAATTAAACAATGCAGTTGGTAGTTATAGATTCATTCCAGACAGCGATCAACAAGATCTCCAAAGATTTATATCGATTCTGAAAAATGTGGACATCTGTCTAGGACAGGGGGTCTGCCACGCACGATGTGTGCTTATTTGCAGTCAGACACCACCCAGCCCAGAGATTTCAGCTATTTCCCAGACCTCTGTCTGGGAAAGAAACATAAGCACTGAATAAGGACAGCAGAGTTTATCCACATGTTTGTTCACGCTCATTGACAGGCTCTAACACACACTGCATCCTCTTCTTGATCAAGTCATGCAGACTCTTAATCCAGGTGATGTCAAGAGGGAAATCTATTTTTAAGAGACAAAAGTCTCCTCCAGGACTAGTGTGTGGGGAACCTGGAAGAAAAGGTTTCCTGTTGAACTCTTCCCATAACCCTCCTAGACTCCAGTATCTTCTATATATCACTATTTTGTTTTTCCTCTCACCATCATATTTAATAATAGTATGTAGCCTGTAAAATTTTTATGTGTAAGTGGACACGTGGATTCCCAGATCAACTAAAAGTTTGCTTTTGGTTTTTTTGGGTTTTTTGTTGGTGTTTTTTTTATATATAGATTAATAACATTTCATTATCTCAGCACCCTAAAAATGGCTTCATTTTAGCCTCTTTAAAAAACAACCAACCAAGCAAACAAAAAAAACACTCAAAAGAAATCAAACCAGAGAACGTGAAAGCTTTCGTATTTCCTTAGTGGAAACCTACCCTGCTAATCCCAGCACACACAATCCATGTCCTCATTTCCCCAGAGGATTTCAGCACACCATGGTGAACCCGGCCAGTTTCCAGTGTGTGAAACATTCCTCGTACAACACACACTTCTGATACCTCCTGTTTTCCATAAAGGTCTCTAATTTATGTCTTTCGTAAATTCATTCAAACCAGGGACTATCACCTTGACCAACAAGAAACTTGTGGGTCACCATTTGATAGCAGAAGCCACTGACTGCCTGAAGAAGCAGCAACAGATGTCCTAGCTACTCCTTCCACCCACCATCAATGCCACCTCCCTCCACCCTCAGCAAAACCCCAACCCAAACAACCACCCACCCCCAAAAGAAACTTTGCTAAATGAAGATATCAAGCATTTCCCCCCTTAGTATCAACGGCATCAGTTTACCCTGTTCTTCACCCAGACTGCAAACATTAATAATACAGAATAAGATTCTCAATTGCCTGAAGCAATTTTATTTTCCACTAGCTGCCCACTAAATAGCAGTTAGGAGCTATTCCAGCAAATGGAGTACTCCGTGGCCTAGGGGGACAACATGCCACATTCTCCTTCACAGTCAGTGCTTTAGTTTCCCTGCAGATTATCTAAATTATCCATAATACAGCCTTCTTCATTATCACTACATGAACGGAGCAGGACTATCTGAAATTTTAACATTTCTACAATGCATCACTAACCCCATCATCAGCTCAATATATTTATGAATACTTGGAATATTCTGAAGCAGAGGTTGGATAAATTTCTTGATCCACTACATTCCTGGGGTTTGTTGTTTTTTTTTTTTTTTGGGGGGGGGGGGGCTGGGTTGGATTTAAAAATCCCATCCTTCCACAACCAAATCAACACAGAATCGAGGATGTCTTTGCTGTGCAAGACCTCTTTAGATAAACATTAAACACAAACCCCAGTTCCAAACGTTTTCAACTGTGATGACTTGTCTCTTCCTGACGTTAAGGCAACAGTCAATCTTCTGCGATTAAACTGTGTCTTTTCCTAGGACATGTCTATTTGATCTAGTGGAATATGAAGCCGATACAAATTTCTCTGAAGCTCAAAACTCCAAAAGGCTGTTTTCTTCAATTTATGAAAATACCAAGGTACACATCTGGAAAAAGCCTGAACAAGAGGGGTGAACTTCATTCAAAGTGTGAAGGGACCAAGATACTAGAGATTCAAATGAAGACAGAGGGAGCTTAAAAAATTGCAAGAAAAAGCCAAACGAGCGTAGAAGAATACACAGTTCAGAACAGTGTTTCTTAGTATGCAAAAATGGAAATTCTTTACCTTACATAAATGATAGGTCAGAGGATGAAAATCAAATCAAAAACAGAAAGCAGTTTCTATGAGGTAGAATTACTGGGCATCTATAAAAACAAAGCCTCCTTGGACCTACATATCACACACAGATCCCGGTACAGGGTCCGGAGAGGAAGTCTTGTCTTTCAGATTAAGTATTTGAAGAAATCAGCAAGAACAGCAAAACTGTTGATATAACATGCCTTTTTTAAAACAAACAAACAACAAATCAACTGCAAAGTCCTTCACCAAAGGCTTTTAAGAAAACTAAGCAGAAGAAAAGTGGGAAGGTCCAGGAATGAACAAGCAATTGGCTAAAAGATAGAAGCTGGAGGAGGTGGGCTACAGATAAGTCGGTCAGTACTTGTAGTGGAAGGAAGCAATTTGTGGAATCTATTGAGTTCGTGCTATTAGATTTTAGTCATTCATAGCCCTGAAAAAAAGGTGTGAGTGGTAAGACAGGAAGTGTGGCAGTGATGCAAGTACATTCAGAAGAGTACAGGTGAGATTGGGCTGCGAGACCCGAAGGACTTTACAACACTTTTCAATAAAGTGACAGATGAGATCCAGCAGAAAGAAGCACAAAGCAACACACCCAAGGAAAATGAATCCTAGCATTATACATTTAATGACAGCTCTAGGCTGGCCACTGACAGAGCAAGAACTGGAGGTCACCATATTTAGTTCCACCAACTAAGCAACTGCGAAAAGTACCCTAAGAACACTTTTGGAATTAGGAAAAGAATAAAGGCCACTATGCCGTTGTTCAAATCACTGCATCTCCCTCTGCCTTGTACTAGCTCCCCCATGGGAGGTAAGAACCAGATTTCCTACCCCATGTGCATCAATACTTAGTGCTAGCGAAGAGGAGAGCAACTCCACGGTTTATGAAGAAGGAATTAGAGGAAGCAGAACAGCTGCCCAAGCTGAAATTTGGCTACGAACACTACAAATAAAGACCCTTGCTCTTGGGAAAACAGCAATAGTGTTCTTCTGTTCAAGGCACTGATGCTGCCAGGGTAGCTCAGGCCATTGTGTTGGATGATTTTTTTTATACATATAAAAAAGAAAAACATTATAAGTGTATAAAAATATTTTTTTAAAAGATTTCCCTGTTACTTAAAACTAATGATAAAAGCACAAGAGGAGAGAAGTAGAATGAAAGATTTCCAGGGACAAAAAGGATAATGTAACCTTTGAAAATTTGCTAAGGCTTAAGATTTGTCTACTCAGACACTGCTTTCTACCTCCATTTAATTAGATTAATTTTCTTTTTACATTCTTTTCCTTTACAGCTTCTAAGAGGTAATTATTTCAGTTGATGTGAAGGAACAGTCCCAAGTCAGAATTAAGCAGCTTATGGAAGTTTGTCTTGTTCCTGGGTTAAACATTCCCACTACACAGCTGTGTAAGCTGCTTGCAATAATAAAATCCAACAGAAATAATGGAATTGTGCTGGTGAGCCCAGACTTGGCCAGGCCAAGGGAAACTTCTCAAGTAGCTCTCACCGCTGTCAGAGATTTAGAGAAAGCCTTCCCAGACAAGCAGGCAGAGGCACAGAAACCAAATTAAAAAGCTCAAGCTCTTCCCTCCAGCGTGCCTTTCATCAAAGCAGTATCACACTTATACACGTTTCATAAAAGGCACATAAACAGCTCGTCTTGTGCTTAGATTGCAATAGGCAATTAAAACAAGCAAACAAGGCACATCCGAAATGCCAATCCTTTGTAAAGAGAGCTTCAAATAGGCAGCTTTTACTTCCACGTGTAAGTTCAGAGCACCTCACAAACCAGAAATAAAGGTACTTAAAATAGTCATAATAAAAACCAATGCTATAAAACTGCAGATATTTTTGAGGGGTTTGTTGTAAATTATTTGCAAGACCCTGAGGAATACAGATAACTCAGAAATTCCAGAAACTCAGCCTTACACTTTGTGTTTTCAGCTCTTTTACCTTTTTACCTACAGCTGACAAAACACAGAAGCGTAAGACTATAAATTTTAATACCACCGGTTATTAAATGAAGCGTAAATAGGGGCTGGACAGTAATAATCATAAAGACCCACCAAAACCCATGCCTCAGTAACAGTTGTGACCTCTGGCATGCCTTCCATTCCACGATGTATACACATTAAATGTCACAGAAAGCCACTTTTAAAGCACCTGCCTATTAGCAGAAATGCAAGAAAACGCATTCTGCGTGCTCACGCAGAGTATTTCCTCACTGGAACAAAAGCTTTGCTCTGCAGAGAGCAAAATTAGAAGACAGTTTTGCATAAACAAAACTCAGAAGCATTATTTCGACATCCCTGGCCAGTACCTTTCTGGGATGCTTACTAGACTTCAGCAAGAATCTCCGCTCTCTGGATAGCTCAATGCCCTTAAAACGGCAAGAAATAACCAGACTCCAGTGGACTCTCACCAGCTCTGCATTTCTAACGGTGCTTTTCGGGATTCAGATATTCTCAGCTTTACTCCTCCCTGAAAACTGAGACTCTACAGCCCGACAGCCCATTTCCACGAGACAGTGCTATTCTTCCAGGGCCTTTTCAGAAGCTCCCCCAGATTACAGATATCGGAGCTTTGCTTCCCACCAAATAAAAACGACGCAACGGCCAAAGTGAGGCTTGGAGAATATCCTCAGTGGAACCCCTAAAATACATTGTGCTCGCACAGGGACACCACACACAATATAACGCGAGCTACAAAAACTGGCCAAACATAACCCGGCTTTCAGCATCTTCTTCTATTTTAGTCCATCCTTGCATTCCTGTAGGTCTTCCTTCACTTTCCTGCCAAAGCCAACACACTTCTCTTAAATGCCTATTATGAAAGTTGCCTTTTTGTGAGGTTTCAGCCCCACTTCGTGATCTTTCCTCCCCCAGTACAAGCCAGTCAATGTTTTTGTTTGACTGCAGCCCCCCTAAAATCCTTTCCCACGTACGCTGCAGCTAACTCGCTAGCCGAGGACAGGAGAGCAGAAGCTGTGTTTCAACCCAGCAGGGAGAAACGTCCTGCCACGATCCAGGATAAAGAGTCATTTCTAAACCCGCGAGAGGAGTTTGCAGACCGATGTATAGCCATACAGCGTTTCAGCCTCATTTCTTCACTGCCCAGCTGAGATGTACAAACTGACCTTTAAACAATTCCAAAAATAGGACAGGATGAGTCCCGTATCTGACACATTAAAAGCTTTGGGCAAAGAAACTCATTTATGACATATAAGAAGCTATTTCCTTGATCTTCTGAAAGTTAGAGAACATCACATATCCCTTGCTACTTCATACTTCCTTCTGAACTATATTTAGAAGCAGACAGTTCTAAGCACAACCACTGATTATTTAGACTGCTCCTACTATCGCCTGTCCAAGGCTTTCCCAGGACCATGGCAGACCTGGGGGAAAGGGCTGCCAGAAATAACTGCCAGGAGGGCCGCAAGCAGACTACAGGAGATCTTTCAACGAGATTCCTCCTCAGCCAAATTGCTCTTCATCTTAATCTATGCCTCCACCTTCCTGGGGAATCATGGAATGGTTCTGACTGCTTTGTCCAGAAAGGGCTAATAATTAGCACATGCCGGCTGTATTGGTACCTTACATACCTGACAAGGAATTCTCACCCTAAGCCCTCCTTCTCTTTTCTTCAAATCCACTCATTCTCTTGTCACAGGCTGCAATTTCTCCAGGCAGGGAACGCTCCTTTGTTTTAGAGCCGGGCAGCGATTAGCGGAACAATAAACTTTACTAGAGCTTTAGGTCTTACTAGAATGCAAGCACCTAACAGGAGCACTCAGACTCTCGTTAGACCATCCCCACACAAGTCTTTCTCCAAGAGAATGGGGGCGTTTTTAAGCTCATGTCTAATCATTTCATCTACAGTGCAGCCACCAGGTATGTCCTACACTAGGGACAATCATCATGTCGTTCAAGGAACGTCCTACAACTTGTAAACATCTGATTGGGTCATAATCCAGTTGGAGAGCATTTTATGAAGCAGTTTTCTGATTGAAACTACACACTCTTGAGCAATCACCAGGATGACACGAGAAGCAACAGGCAGCTCTCAGTACAAAACACCCTGAACAACCCAGAGCCCACATGCTCTAAATGGCATTGCTGCTCAGTCACACCAGGGAGACAAAAGAAGGGAATAAAGAAACAACTCACAGTTTGAGATTCCAGGACGGGCTCACATAGGTTTTCTTCATCCACAGCTCAAAGAAAGCGAGAGGAAAAGACCTCAGCAACACTCTGTCCTGCTCCAGGTGGAGGAGCTGCTTTCCCTGCACACCAGAAAGCGGGGTTTGAAACCTCTTTGTTCTCTGTGGTCGAAGCTCATGAGGGAATGAGCTGCACATGGGCTCATCCCTGCTGCTGGGCAGCATCTGTGCCATTCCTGAAGAGCCTAGCCACAAACACCTGCAGCCCTTCTAACCTCTCTGGAGTCACCCCAGTCCAGCGTGTCATTGTGAGGTGCTCCTTTGCAGTTACGAACGCACCTCTGACAAGCCACGGAGGCACCGTGTGCACCCCCTAGAGAGCAACATACACCCACAGAGAGGATTTTCAGTGGTGGTTTTTTTTACCCTTGGAAACAAAGGTCACATCATGAAGCTGTGAGGGGCCTTCCTCCAATGACTTTGGAACCGCCTGGCTGATTTCAACCAAACTTAAAAGAAGATTGGATGGCACAAATGTAATTAGAATCCTAAATATGTCATGAAAGCATTAATGCTCTGGCTGGCAGAAGAGATGCTGAGTGACCTCTTATTAAGCACCAGGCAATCCACAGAAGAGACAAACTTCATTAATACTCCCAGTAGTGGCTGCTCACAACCTCTGAGAACTCAATCTACTACAGGGTACTAAACTATACAGCTTGCTTAGGTCTGGGATGCCATGGTCTACAGGGTTTAAAAAACCCTCATTAAAAACTCAGCTTCAGAATTTTAATAAATACGTTTTTCTATATTTAACCAGTTAAGGCAACAGTTTCTTAGGTAAACACTTGAAAACACAAATAAGCATATGAAAGAAATGTTGTGTTCATTTTTGGAACTGCCCGTTACGCAGAAACAACTGTTTTCACTATCTCTTATTAGCATAAACAGGACAAAGCCCACATGAACAGCTGCTGATTGGGTTCACCCAGCAGGTTACCTGCTCATTGCTATTGCCAGGCACCTCCTGGAGATCTAGGTAAACTTTAGGCAAGTGCGTAACTCTTGAATTCTTTTCTTGTTTCTCCATGTAACGGGGCTATTAAAAAGCTCGAGTGCATTCCTCTGTGCTGGGACTGATAGCGTAGTTGTTCAGGCACGGGAGCTGTTGTGTAACCCCACTGCTGGCTCTGAGGAGTCAGATGGTGCTGAGGACACCAGCACTGCAATGCTACCCTGTCTAGAATGGGGAACAGTGGGCTTGCTTTTATCTGTGAGGCTGTGGTTAGGATGTCTCACGTGATACGTAGTTTGTGATTTTCTGGTGAGTACAGGCTTGGCTCAGACACCAAGAGATGTTGTTTAATCCAGGCAAGCAGAAATAAAAACCCTGGCTACGGGTCATGAGTGTAAGGTGGGAGAAGTAAGCAAAGGGCAAATGTCAAATTAGAATTATTTGCATGTTTACTGCATAAGTTATTTGATATAAATCTGTGGGGCTTTTCACTTACTCTCCGGGATAGCTCTTATATTATACAGTACTTTATCAACGGTCAAGTACTTTACACAGTAAAATTAGGGAAATAATAAAGCTAATATGATACAGTGATGAAAAGACAGGTGGGAATCCATGAATAATTCTGTGTGTAAGAAGGATGGGACCTGGCGGTTACTAAGGGCCCCAGTGCTGCTTTTAATTTTCTAGGTCTTATAAGAAAGTGAAAGGCCCTTTGGAAAGATGTCTTGTTTTCCTAGTTCTCTCTTTTTGCTTGTTAATTCTAAATAATTCAGGTAAAGATGAGTAACAGCTGTTTACCAATATTTGATGTTTCAGATCACTAGACCACAACGCTCACACGATTGACCTCTCCAGCTGACCTGAGGGCAGTTTCTGCATGAGACACATCAACCCATGATGACAGTGATGTGACCAGTATACGTAGTGTTTGTAACCGGACTGTGCCAGCATAAAGGTTACACTCTGGGTGCTTGAGGAAAGAAAGGGACTGAAGTTACAAAATTTTTGCAAAAGAAACAGCAGTGGTTATATTTAGGATTAAATACCTTAAAACTCTAAAAGAATTAGAAATATCTTGAACATTCCCTGTGAGGCGCCACATTTCTCTGTCTTTTTCCCATCTTGAAACTAATCCCCTTTAGTTCAGCACAAATTAAGAGCATGGTTCACACTGAAAACTGTTCTGCACGTGCTTCCTTCAGCCCTGCTTTGGGTGTTCACTGACAGGCCATACCTGCATGAGTGATTGCATATGGATAAACACAAAATGAGCAGCTTGACCCCGAGAGGCATTTTCTGTAACCTCAGCCAGGCTGCAAAGCACTTAAACACGACCACAGGAGTTGTGCTGCAGCACCAGTCAGTTCCTGCAGATGAAGACTGAACATCAGTGCTAGATAAGCAACCAGAAGCTCTAAGAGGTTCTGCCCTACTCATCCTCCTCTGCCTCTGAGATGGAGTTAAGAGGAGCAGGTCAATCTAACCCTTGCACTGGGAGGAAAACAGTCACAAAACTGTAATACAATGCTCATAACACATGTGAGTGATGTTTGGGTTTTTTTTGGATAAAGCCATGACAATCCTCTAAGGCATTACCAGAGAGCAGTGATGGAACACTCCCTGAAGATGACCACATGAGCAAATGGGATAGTTGTACCTTTGTGAGGGTCATAAGAAGAACTTCACCTTGCATAAAAAGTTTATAAATTACAAGATGTCAATAGTTAAAAATAAGAAACATTTAAAAGAAGCTTAAAACTATTAGACATTACTCAGGAATCTGGCACCCGACTCGGATTAAAGTTTTAGCAGAAACCTGCATTCCTGAGAAAGAATGGAGAAGCACAGGGATTGAGGGTTCCTGTTTCTTTTAAAACATAAGACTGAAGCTAATACTCTGTATTTCTTACCACACAGAAACAGGGTCTTGAAAGGTGGATGGTGCATTTTAGAAAATGCTAAAATGTAACGTTTCCAACTTAAGATGTCCTTTTCCTGTCCCTCACAGAGGTAGAACAATGGCTGGAGCCCCCAGCCCCTCTAGCTCTAGGGCAACCAGCTCCCAGATGGTTGCTTGCCTACTGGAGGAGCTTCCCACTCAGGACTGGGTTGGAGGGGGACCCCATATGTCTTTTTAACTCTGCACTCTGGATTTTGTCTCCTGCTCATAAATTGGGTACGTTGGAACCACTGGACTCCTCTGCCTGTGGCTGCCTTGTGTGCCCTGGAGCTGCAGCCCCCGGGAACTTCTTCCAGCACTTTCCGGCTTCAAGCGCCGGGTCTGCAGGAGGGAACCTGGGAGCCGAGCCCCAGAGCATCCAGTGGGCATGGGGCAGGATCTCGGCAGCCTGCGAGGAGTCGAGGCGCGTTCCCACGCCGGAGCCCTTCGTCAGAACGCTTCACGTGAGACGTTTTCTGTCCAATACAGATTTCCACAAAGTGCTGCTGAAGATGTGCCGGTCAGTCGTGTTCCTGACCTCTCTCGTCTGGCTGCTAAAATAACAAGTGAGAAAAGAACAGTCTGCCCACTTCTTGATTCTCATGGCGCTGCCATAAAGATGTTCAAGTGCTGCATCTTCTGAGCACTTCTCCACAGGATGAAATGTCCCGTTCTGTGGATAAAGCAGTTCAGATACAGAATAATTCTATGTCTTCAGAAAACTGGGGGAGGAAATCATCATATACAGCTGGTCTATTCTGCTATCACAGACGAAAACGTCTTGGGGTAGAAAATTTGTCTGTTTCTTCAAAAAAGAAATGGACTCAGAAAAGCTAGAATAAGCTTGTAGCTCTGTCTCATAACCTGCAATAAAGTCCAATGAACATAAAAATATCATTAAGGGAAACGAGTGCTTTTAATTGGTATGTTCCTAGATTGATCCACCCAAATTTGACAAAAGCAATGTCAGATGAATTCTTTCAGTGTACACCGATCAACTATGGGATCTGACTTATAGATGGTGACATGCTGAATGAGGAATCTGCACTATGCTCATCAGAGATGATGTAAAGGGTGGAAATGTAGCTAGAAAGATGTGCTCTGAAACTCAATATACTGCACTCAGGTATTTTAACAAATTACTTCCAGACCTAAAGAGCTCGGATGAAGCACTGAAATTGCAGCCCAGAGCTCCCTCAGGTAACCCTGAAGGCTCCCAAAGGAAAGAGTAACCAGGCAGTCCTGCGTTATCTGAAATAAAGGCAGACTGAAAACCCACACTGTCTGACCACCAAAAGTCCCCCCTGTGAAATCTACTGAAACTTGCTCTGGATTTCCTGAGATGGGGGTGTAGCTGATTGTCAAAACCGACAATAAAATCACGGACTGGTGAGAAACCAATGGACACGCTGGTTACGCTTCACAAATACCAAAGACTTGCACACATTTGTCCTTTTATCTAAGCAATGACACTTTCTTTTAGATTATACTCTTAATTTTTCACGAGTGGCAAAGGGTTTACTCCCTTGTAGCCATTTTAGGAAGTTCCCATTCCCCTTTTCACTCCACGTACAGCAATTAATTGGCATTTGTACAAATGAGGGGGAGGACCCTCCCTGAAGAAGGCCAGAAGTGCCTTTGGGGAGGAGGAGAGCAGAGGGTGGGGGCAGGAAGGAAGAAGCCATCACTGACCAAAGAGAAACTTTCTGTGTTGGGACAACACCACATCGGGAGAGCCGCAGCTCTTTGTTCCTGCTTTCCTACCAAAGGTTCCTGTCCCTGCTGTGGTGAAGGCCACGTCAACAGCCAAGAGGCTGGGTTTGGTGGGGGGAACCCAGGAAAACAGTTCCATGTGTGGCTGTGGCTGTTTTCACACCTCTGTTGCTGCTTAATCGCTGAGGCAAAATGACAAAAGCAGTTCAAAATGAAAGAGTTTGGCTCAGGGCTCAGCAGCATAAATACATTTTTTCTTACCTTGCTTCACATTTGATGCTCAGAAACAGCCACGGATTCTGCAAGCTGCCAGCAAGGCAGACCCTGGTACGTACCTAATGCTAAAGCACCAGCCCCGTGCATCACCAAGCAGAGCTGTGTCTCACAGAAACGCTCCCAGGCAAATCCACAGTCAGGGGCAGGGGCTCAGACAACAGAGGACACACTCCAACCAGCTTGTGGGTCACACTGAGGGAACCAGGACCGTAAGCTCAACTTTATGTGGATGTTCAAGATGAACGCAACACCGAGAAGCATCAGTTCAGTAAAACTGTGAGCAAATGAATGACCTTAATCATGTGAATGCTCCCACTGGCACCAAAAAGGCGGTCCGTGCTGTTGCCCAGGTCCTTGTGCTCAGCCACCACCTCCTTGCAGGTGGCAGAGTCGGTGACACGGCTGGAACACTTGCTACAAGAGCGGGATCATCACCGTGTTCCGTGTCTCTGAACTGCCCATTTAAGATGCCACAGCGCCTGGTTCTAGACTTCTGACCTGGTTCTGGAGATGAACTTGGGACCGGGCACTGCCAAAATCAACGCCCAGTTCTTAGCTCCCCATTTCTCAGCTCTAGCTGAGGATTGGGCCCCTCACTGGCAGCGACAGGAAAAGTGCCCTTTGTAAAACGTCAAATCCTCACTTTGGTTTTTGCATATTCTCCAGCACTTAAAACTAAAATCGCCCTTGGTATCGTTTTCAGAGGATCAGCCTCTCTGGGAACAGAGATCTTTCTTCTGACCTTTCACGTTTACTGCTAAAGAACATTATTTCCACCCCTGACACTCGCTCGGAGGAGGTTTACAAACTCTCTCTCGTTCCCGGTTCGCGGCCGTTCCTCCCCCGCCTGGCCCCGGGGGTGTCGAGCCGGCCCCCGGCCCGGGGCACGAGGCGAAAGCTCGAAGGGCTGCGGTTGGGGGGAGAGCCCGGGGTCGGGAACGGCACCCACGCGCCTCCCCCGGCCCCTCGGGAGGGGACCCTCGCAGCTCGTGGGGGCTGGAGGCAAAGGGCCCTGGCGCAAAGCGGGACCTGAGGGGAAACGGGGTACAAGGGGATCGGCAGAAGGGGCTGGGCAGCATCGCCCCTGCCTGCGCTCCCCTTTCCCCAGCACACCCGTTGTTCAAAGGACCAACTGAACTTTCGGCCCCAAAGCTCCCAGATGTTGGTGTTCCTCCCACCACGGTTGAAACCCCCAGATGTTGGTGTGTTTGACACTCCCAGATGTTGGTGTCGCCCCCCACCACGTTTGATGCTCCCAGATGTTGGTGTGTCCCCCACCATGACTGACACTCCCAGATGGTGCTGTGTCCCCCAGCGTCTTTCACACTCCCAGATGTTGGTGTCCCTCCCAAGTTTTGAAAGCTGTTTTGCCATGATGCCCAAACGGGAAGGTCTGCCCCTGTCTTCGTGTGAAACTCATCGCAACACCATCTCCCTCCGCAAAGAATCTTTCCTCTGCACGTGCTCGTGACGCTCGGCGTCGCCCGGCAAACTTTGCTGTTTTCCTCCGAAAGATAAAAAGCAAGGGTGCTTTTCTTCCCCTGGAAAACCTACGGCGTTAACTATAAACCTAATTACATCTCGTGCATACCTGGTGTTTTTCTCCTTTGTGAAGCACTGCCAAAAATAGTTATTAATAGCGTTAATAAAATAACCTGAACTCGTGGATTTCCCTGCCCCGGCCCAGGAAACCTCTTTCCCGAGAGTTCCATAAAGCTGGAAATTTGTGGAGAGTCAAACGCTGATTTTGTGCTTGCTGCCCGGGCTAAAGATAGCTTCAAAGATATTGCAAAACACAGATTTCTTTTTCCTAATATCTTTCATGCAGATTTCATTTCAAAACCGTGCAGCCAGATAATGTAATTACAGAGCTAAATAAAAACAAAGGGGCAGGGGGATTGGTGGAGACGTTGGGCAAGGGAACATGTTTTCCGAATGAGCTTAGAAGGGATGTGGGAAGTCAAGAAGCAAAAACCACTCACGAGGCTCTTTCACCCCCAGCACTGACGCGAAGAGGAAGCCAGAAGGAATCCTCTGTGGACCAGAATAAAGCGAAATAGGGTGTTTAACAAATACTATAGTCTAAGGAAGGTCTGGAGAAAAAAGGCTGGTTTGATGCGGAGTTGGCAGGGTGAGGAGGCACCTGGAGGTACCCTCAGCAGCCTTCAGGAAACCTGCTTCCTGCCCTCCTTCCTGAAGTCAAAGCCTGGAGAGAAAAACTCGCCACCCATCTGTGTGCCTTGATGTCTAAGGGCCTGTTCTGAGCAGTCACTGCCTGCTTCTAGGTATCTTCAGCTATGGAGAATCCATCACAAGTCATGGTGACTTGGCCAACCATCGATCACCTCCACTGCTGAAAGACAAACCCGGGACTCACTTCCAGCCCGATCCTGTTTCGCTCCCATTCAGTACGTTTGAGATGCGGAAGAGCCTCCTGCCATCGCATGTCCACGAGCCACGTAGATAAATCAGCCCTTTGCCTTCCTTTGGGGTTTCTTCCCTCTGGAAGGGCAATATTTGAGCGCTCCCGTCTTCTCCGGCCCAAACCTTTTCCCGTTTCTTCTGATCAGATGTAGGAATCGAGCAGCACCCAGGGAACTGCCAGAGACACCAACCAGGGCTTCTTTTCGATACGCGTTTTATAAATGGCCTTGTTGTCCAGCGAACACGGCCGTCGCAGTGGGTGGTGGGGTTGAGACTCCACAGGACACAATTGATAGTTCATGGTCAGATCTTGGAGTTTGGAGTCTTCCTCCTGAGGGATTTGGCTGCTGGTTGGTCTCGGCTTTCTGAAACCAGCCCTCCAAAACCAGCACGTGTTTCTGCTGCTGAGCATGGATTTCGTGGTGTTTACACATAAGAAGTATCACGTGGTGATCCCTTCTGCCCGAAGAACAGCCCGTTCTCCTGTCGGCAGAGGTCTAGTGCAGAATTTCTACAAGTCAAGGCATTTTGGGTCCGGAAATTTCTATTGATTAGGTCTAAGGAATTCCAAAGGTGTTTTAATCCTGGCAGGATGAGATGTCCATTGTGTCACAGTTGAAGTCCCTCATGATGTGGCGGTCTTTCCTCCTGCAGGTCAGGGACAGCTGTGCCAGCCTGCCACTCCAGTAGCATTCTGTGAGCTCTTCCATCCTGGCTGGTACTGAGTTCTTACCTTATCTCTCAAAACTTCCCCAGAGCCTGAAAACCCAAATCTTTCCTTTTGTGGTGCCCTCAGACCTTCACTGGGTGGCAGTGGGCTCATTCCACCCGGGACCTCTTCCCACCACATTTCAAAACTGACTTTCCAAAAAAAGATCAATCTCTTTTCTCTCATTCCAGTTCCTGGTGTCTATGGGTTGAGGGCACAGCGATGCTCACACCTCTGGAGATTTCTTAGCCTGGAAGCCTTGAATGCATCCTGGGACCTCAGTGTCTGCATGGCACCAGGCGTGGCATGGGTGACTCCTCTCTGCTTTCCTACCTGTAAAATGGGGCAGCAGCAGTGACACTGCAGACTGGGAACACCATCCTGGTAGGAACCTGGAGTAGGCTCCTGTCAGGAACCCACCTCTCATGTGCTGGAGGAGGATGTGATAATATAATTAGGGACTGTCATAATGCATGTAGGTGCGAGGGCTGGTGCTGCAAGCCGGGTAATCTTTTGGTCTGCTGAATTTGCATGAATAACCACAGCGTGTTTTTAACCGCACAGGATCTATCATGAGGCGATGGAGCGCCCCGGGAGTTTGTGGGCTGCGGCACAGATTTCTGCTTGAGCGGCTGCGTGGAGGATGTTGGTAGTAGAAGGCTGTTGGGTGCACCAGTCAAGGGGAGATGCCACTTAGCCTGTGGAAAGGGTGTTACAGGGCACAACTAACTCCATGTCGTGGAAGTGCAGCAGAGGATGACGCTCTGACACGCTGGACGTGAAGCCTGGCGAGGTGATGAGGATTCTGTGTCCAGCCCTTGTGCCGTTTCCAGCCAGGAGCCTCTTCACAGGGTGTGTGCTCAATAGTCTGGAGGAGGAAACTATTGATGGCGGTCTGCTCAAGTGAATCAGGAGCTCACGATCCCGTTAATCCCACTGCAGCACTCGCTCATCTGCCCCAGAGGTCATCCCGACGGGGTGCAGGACGTCCCTCCGTTTCAGTGCCCACTCTGCAGTTGGAACTCTGTGTGTCCGCACCGCTGAGGTCGAGCCCCGTGCCGGGGAGAAATGCGCTGCCGTAAATAAGACAGAGTCGGCAAACCACAGTCAGGAAATGGTGAAAGGACTATTTATAATCACCGCTCTCTGCAAAGATATTTGTGAGAGCAGGAAAAAAAAAAATAAAATAATCCCCACTTCACTCTTCCTGACCCCAGCACCATCAATTTGCTTCACTCTGAGGTATTAAAGCTCATCAGAAATGTTTGCCAATGGTTATGTAAAAGGAAGCGCTGGATTGTATTTGTCCTTGTCAGCGCTGAACGGCTCCTTTCTTTTCTAGCTGGGATCCCTTTTGTCCTCTCCTTCGCTGGGATCATGAGTGCTCTGAGCACTCACTGCCAGCACCTGCAGATCCCTCCAAAGAACCCACAGTGATCTCTCGGACACAGACGGGTGCTCCCTGCGATGGGTGGGTACCAATAATGCACTGAATAACCAACTGTGTGGAACAGGAGCCCCCAGAACTCTACAGGTTTAGGTACAATACTTTTCCCTGCGGGATGATTAACAAGTTCTCCATTTACGTCAAAGCCCCTTTGGAAATCTCAGCAGCCAAGTCGTTAGGATCAGCTCTGTTTGGGTGATGATGAAAAAGCCCCGTCCTGGGGAAGTTCTGGTGAAAGCCAAATGCTGGTGGTGTGATTTCGGACGCACACGATGCTTTGCTCCCCCTGTTCTGATGGGTCTGTGAAGAGGCCAGAACTGTGCACATCTCAGGACACAGCTGAGTTTCGGGAGCAAATACAAGGGTGTGGGAGCATTTATAAGCATTTGAGCACGTATTTTGCCTATACAATAAAAAGAAACCTTTGGGTTTAGACGCATTAGGATTGTATAAACACGACACTCTCCAGAGCAAACTGCAGAGCAATAAAATCCCAAGCTGTGGGGCACCTCTTACCCGCACTTTAATGACCATGCAACACATTTCTGCTGACGGTGAGATGTTTATTGCTACAACAAAGACCTTCCTTCTGCCCCTGACAAATAATGCAACGGCCACCTCCCAGCGTGAGAATCTACCCTGCCCTTACCTGGAGGTGCAAGGCAGCAGATCCCCACTTGTGGGTCCATCAGGTGAGGTGGCACCCAAAAGTGCTTGGCCACCTACCTTGATGGGAGAAGGATGCTTGGAGTTCATCTGCCCTCGCAGGGTCTGCACTGGAGGCAACGTTTGTGTGCAAGGGCTGTGAGCAGAGCTTGAGCAGTTCTGCCTTGTCTGGGAAGTAACATGCTGGACCAAAGGAGGACCCTGTGTGGATGAATAACCCCAGGAGATGCTCAGGGTTGGCATGAGCCCTCCAGCTGCACATGTGACAGCACCGGGTGCTCAGAATGTGCCTTATGCCAAGGATGATATTTGGCAGGAAAAAGGTGTCCAAGAAAATTCAAGTGCTGAAGCAAAGAACCTTAATAAATGGGATTTAAATAATAGATTTAGCTGAAAATCCCCAGAAGACGGATTTTTTATCCACACATCAGGTGCTGTAAGCTTAGAAAAAGATAACAAAACGTTCCTCGGACAGAAAAGGTTGAGTTTCTGCTTTAATTGAAAAATCATATGTGGTATTGATATTCCTAGAGAGATGTTATGTTAAGAAGGAGTTTATACCGAGAGATGTATCATCACAATTTGGGGGTAAATTAGATTAAAGCGATTTGCAGTTATCCCCGTGCTAAGTAGTGCAAATGGAAGAAATCGGAAGTTAAAGTTGTACTTAAAAGAAGTGCACACAGTTCACTGAGGAAATCCTGCCTCTGCTCTGCCATAACACGCAGCCATCAGCTGGGTATTAGAGTGGAATTGTAGCTTTCTGGGCCCATAATCAGCTTCATCTCTCCCTTCTTTACGGTGTCATGGCAGAGCAGAATTAAGAATATTTGCATGCCTTAAATTGAGTCTTTCTGCTTTAATTGTGTAATTATGGAAATCACTATTTAGGGATCCGTAGTTACGGCTGTGTTGAATTTTGCACTTCAGGCAGGCACACAATCCCTTTGTTGAAGAGTATTCCCTGCAAAATCGCAGCATCTACTTTTTGAATATCGAATACATGTCCCGGCTATGTATTTGCAAATTCATTAATTAACTTATCAGTTAAAACTAATTAAAAATTGGTCCTTTAACAAATCTAATGCATTGTGTCAGACCTGTCTCTCTCTTTTTTTTTTTTTCCTGAAGATCCTATTAGCAGAATAATGCAGACCCTGCAACCTTCCTGTGTAATTAATACTCACTGAAATCTTACATATAAATTTCACTTGGAGAATTTATTTTACAATGAATGGTCTCCTATGAGATTATACTTCATAACTGGAAGTTTATTAAGTGAGGTTTTTCCTTCAGTCTCCCATAAGGATTTGCCTCCCTTCCAGCTCCCGTGGTCCCTGATAGGAGGGTCACCAGTGCAAGCCCAGCCCGCAGTTGCTGGGGCACTCACGCCTCTCTGCCGGAGTGAAGCTTCATGGAGCAGCGAGCTCTGGAGGTTTGAGGCTGCTCTGGAGCGACACGAAGCAGCCAGACACATGGGAGAGTTGAGCCAGAAGTGTTAGTTTGAATAATGAACATAAGCTGTCTTTTAATGTCATTATAACACTTTTAGTACATTGTGTGTGGGCCGTGGGATGGGAAGTTGATGAAGTGAAATATTTCCTAACTATTTTTTGCTTTCACAAATAGAATATACTAAATACATGACTGAAACGGTATAATTAATTTTATTAAAACTCATCTGAGGTGTTCCAAACCAAGCCATTCACGGCTTCACCCTGGGTGAGTAATGTGTCCAGCCCAGGTACACGCCAGTAAAACCCTTTGTGCCGCACCGCCACAGGCAGCATCACCTCTGAAAACAGCCCGTAAACCTCCACGGGCTTATTCAAGACACAGAGCCTGACCAAGACATAGCTTATTGGCATTTGTAATCCTGCCACAGCTGCTGACCCACCTCGGGTAGGCCTGGGCTGTGCCAAATCCAGTTGTGCAGCTGGTAGGGAATGGCGGATCCTCACCAAAGAGCACTTGGTGAAACTTGGGATTTCTTTACTGGTAATAATCACTGACATTACTCAGCTCCGACTGAAGTTTGCTACCCCTCAGAGATGAACTGAGTAAATAAAAAGGTGAAATCAAATAAGTGAGGACAAGGCACATTTAAAAATGAACTTAAAAATGCAGTGGAGGCAGGTAGCACTCCCTGAGTGAACCATGCTGGGCTCCCCAACAACATCAGCATCAGCAGAGGGAGTCCCGTTCCTTCCCAGAGCACGTGTGCTCATGCAGGACGTAGGAATTCTGGATTTTCAACCCTCACCAGGAAGCAAGGCTGGCTGCCCCATCCCACAGAGCAGCTCCTTGGCCATGCGGGACCCTCCGGTTCCCCCGCTGAGCTGGGAGCCCCTCGCCACCAACCCACCTCCCAGCCCTCAGCGCTCGTCACCCCGCTGTGCGCTTGCGCGAGCAAGTGGCAAATGCAACATTACATAATGGCAAATGCAGACTAATGAACAAACAAATAAATATTTCCACTGCTTTATTAATAGAATTTTGACAGCTTCATTAGGTTGGTGAAATTTCAAGATCCTTAATGAAATAATGCTTCATCCTTTGGCTTGTGATATAAATTCTAATGAAATGCGCAATTCCAATTCATCACCAACAAACTGTGATGCTCAGCTCAGAAGGCACTATCATACTGCCAAGGTTTTTATTTCCTTGACATTCTGATCTTAACAATTTTATTTTAACAGTTAGAACGGTGGTGCCTAATAAGTTAAACAGCAGAATCAAAAGATCCCTCTAGAAGGAAAAAAGTATATGTTTAGGTGGAAGAGACTTCAGAACAGATTATGGGTTGTTTTATATTCCAAATATGACACATTAATATCTACTCATTTAATACTGTAATTTTTTTAAAGTTCCTTTCACTGAAAGATGATCTTTATTTCTCTGAAAATTGCCTGGTGGAATCCCCACTTGTGCAAATGATAAGTGACTGCCGCACACCAAGAGCTAAATGCTCCAGAGCTCAATGGAGCTGCCCTTAAATGAACAAAGTAAATGGAAAAAAAATTAAGTAGAATTAATATTATTAAAGATAATAATATAAATTATTAGTAGTATTCTATTAAGGTCAGATTAATCCCACTACAATTCAATTGGAATAATACATGCAATTTATGCAATCACAAATGTTTTAACATTTAAATTACCTTTTTGGCATTCTGGAAACCTGTATTTTACATTCCAGAGCAAGGCAAACCCTTCCCCGTGCCAAGCCCAGAGCCCCCCCCCGGACCCGCTCCCTCCCGGAGGCGGCTGCTCCCGACCAGGGGGTCCGAGCAGCCCGGGCCGGGCAGCGGGCAGCGGGCAGCGGGCAGCGGGCAGCGGGCAGCGGGCAGCGGGCAGCGGGGCAGCAGCCCCGGGCAGCTCACAGCAGCTCCTGCCCCCTCTAGGGGCTGAAGGACGAACCTAGGTCGGAAAATATAGAATCAGAATCGCGGGATGGTTTGGGTGGGAAGGGACCTTTAAAGGTCATCTCATCCAACCCCCCTGCAGGGAGCAGGGCCATCTGCAACGAGAGCAGGGTGCTCAGAGCCCCAGCCAACCTCCCCTGCAATGGTGCCAGGGATGGGGCAGCCACCACCTCTCTGGGC
>WTSP01018400.1:0-11514 GCA_025331215.1 Actenoides lindsayi | reverse complement strand
GAGTCACCGTCCCTGGAGGTGTTTAAAGAAAGGCTGGATGTGGCACTGAGTGCCATGGTCTGGCCGATGTGGTGGTGTTAGGTCATAGGCTGGACTTGCTGATCTCAGAGGTCTTTTCCAGCCTCAGTAATTCTGTGATTCTGTGATTCTGTAGTAGAACCCCCTCCAGCAGTACAGGAAAATGTGCGATTACCTTGGAAAGTGCACGTTCTCAAGCAGGTGATCACCAGATACCAGCTGGGGAACAGGACCCAATGTCTGTGAGTACGCTGAGAAAATAGCACCCATCTGCTCCTCCAGTGTGGAAAAATCATCACTTGACTTTTTAAGAGAAGTTCCATGTAAAGCTATTTTCATTCCTTCCCATCAGAGCACGCAGGTGGGATAGGATTGTTTTCATGATGACAAGGATTTGCTGCTTCTATTTGCCAGTGCAACCAAACATTTAATTATAAAAGCTTCTGAAATTAAGTAGATGTGGAAATTAAGATGAATATGCCCATTTTTGCCAATACTGTGAAATGCTTTTACTCTAAAAGACTCATTTCATTACAATATACTGTAACGGAACGTTAACACTCACATAATGACCTTAAAACCTGCTTAGAATGCAGAAACAGGTCATTGCTGTTCACTCCCTTTAAGAAAAGTTATAAACCCCTAAAAATTGAGTTTACAATGGAAACACTTTAATTATAGGCGCACAACATGTGATACCATAATGGCTCAGTATACAGTTGCTTCTAGATTACAGACCACTTACAGGAGATGCAGCTGCCTGAAGGTCACTGAGATGTGTTGCTTTCCTTATTTTTCTCTGCTTTGGAACCTTTGGAGAAACAAAAGTTCTCACTTAGAAGGATTTAGGTTGGTGCTACCATGGTTAAACCAGCCCAGCTAAATTGCTTCAACTGATACAAAGGCATTTTCAGTGTGGTTGCAGTGACTTATTTCAAATGAGTTTACTCTTCTTCCTCACTACCTTAGACAAGCTGGAAGAGGCCCAGCTGATATGGAAAAGAGAGTACATGCTGCTCCTTTCCTCAGGTTGAACCAAGTCATGTTGACATGACACCTTACACTGAATGGGCACAAGCACAGACAAGCCTCAAAGGGCTCAGTCACCTGATATCCCACGGACAGGAGGATAGAGAAGACAAGAACATCTTCTGAATGCTGAAGCCCAGACCTGTGGTGGGAGGAAACGTGCTCCCCAGATCTGAGTGTTCTGTCTCCCCAGATTCCACAGGGACACTTGGGTGTAAGGGCTCACAAAGGCTGTGCACCTCCATTGACCACCCAAAGGCACCAAGCAGTTGGACATAATATGGGCCAATTACACCCAGACCATCAGTCTAGGGCTAAGAAAAACTGTCTGGAACAGCTCAGCTGCAGTTGCCTCATCTTTCTGTTGTAAGGAAACATGGTGAGAAGCATCAAACAGTCGTCATTTTGATCCAGATGCTGATTTGAGACTGACCTTCCTGAACTGTGATGCCATGGCTTGGCAGGGAGAAATGAGAGGCTGTGTTGGTGACGATTGCATGGTGTAGGAGAAAAGGTGTGACAGTCATAAAATAAGTGAGAGTCAGCAAGTTTGCAAGACCTGCTGGGACACATCTGGACTGTTGGTCAATCCCCAGGGGCAGCTGGGCACCTCCGTAGCTCCTATACCCACAAGCCCTGGGGATGCACTGGTTTCATCTCCAACGCACGCTGACATATGACACGCATGCAGACCTGACCTCCTGCAGCCTGGCAAAATGAGTCAGTGGGTGCACCCTGCAATAGAGACCTGAGTTTGCAACAGCAGAGGGGGGGACACTGGTGAGCATGGTCTCTGGGACATCCCTCAAACGTAACAGCCAATGTGCACACCCGTTGTCTAATGGCAATAGCAATAGAAATAGTGTTTGTTGGGTCATGTTGGCTCCTCTGTCTGGTACATAGAGCAACATCAAGCAGCTCTAGACCACAGAGCAGGTACATTTGAGCTTTCTCTGCTTAACATTTATCTTTAACACAGGCAGAGGTCACCAGGCTTCAACTGAGAGAAGTAGCAAAGGAACTGTGATGCTCATCTGTGCCAGCATGAAGGATGGATGTCTGCAAGGCCACTGTGGAGCACCTCAGTCTCTTCAGTCCTCTCTGAATCTGGAAACCTGGAGTAGGTTGCAGCAGTTCAGACAGCCCATGCCAGGAAAGCTGCCTGGTGCTTTTCCCTTTGCAACTTTCCTCAGCTGAGCTGCAGGAGGAAAATGTCACCAGCTGGCTGGAAAAGCCATCAGAGGCTGTGGCACGGGGAACCTCGGACCTTGTTTTGAAACTACCTTGTTAAATAATTGATTTCCTGGCAGCAGTGTCTCAGCAAGGCTTTGCACGAAGGTGCCAAAGAAGTGACCCTGTGTGACAAAGCAGCTGGAAAATGCCAGGAGAATTTCATCAATCTTCTTAATACACTACTGAAAAATGCAGCATTTACAAGGGGGTGGAGAGGATGCCAAACCACCTTGTTTTACCTAGATCTTAAAAAAACATCCTCACATGTTCCTCAAGGAATGAAAACGCATGTGAATAAGCAGTTCAGAGGAGCTTATGGTGCACCTTGCATGTGAAGTACAGAGAGATGACCCTGCCTCAGAGGGCAGAGTTCACCTAGTATAAAAGAGCCAAGTAACTTATAAATGGCTTCTGCTCCCTTCTTTTGACATAGCTAATGGCTCATGGAGTTGTCAGGCAGCTGGAGTGTGCCAGCCAAGGCTGAAGGGAAATGTACAGGCAAGGGAGTGAAGATCCAAGAGCCATCAGTGATGATTACGTGAAGATTTTCTTAGAGGCATCAAAGACCGAGTACAAAGCTGCCAGAGCAGCTGTCTGGCATTTCTCCACCTCTTTCTGCTCTTTTTAGACCTGTTGTAGCTTTTGTGTCACCCTAAATCAACAAAATATTGGTATGCCACAAAGTACAGAGAAAGTCTGACCACCTGGGAGTGCAAGCAGGGTCCCCATACCTTGCCTTCCCAACCTCCTGTTTCCAAGCCTTGTAGCTGGACACAGCTGAAGCCCTTGATGGACTGATATTTTCTGGGTTCTGTCTCTGTTCCCAGGTAGGTTTCCTCTAAGAATATTACAGAAATAAGGCAGCTGGCATCAAGTGGCAGGAGAAAAGAGTGACTCCCTGCCCATCAAATGAGTCCTGATGTCCTTTCCTGCAGCTGAAACTGTAGAAATAGGCTGAAAGAGGCAGAAAGTTGAATGCCGGGCTGAAGATCCGGTGTCTGCGTGCTGTAGAAAACCTGTGTCAGATACAGCTGAACAGCCAGCAAGTCTCTACAAACTTGTAAAACTAAATGGTCGATGTTTCTCAGTTATTTGGCAGAATGGGTGGATGGGGTACAGCAGCCACAGCCTCGCTACCAGCTGGAGGGAGGGAGGCATGGGGAGGTTCCTCAGGGCTGTTGGGATTTTCTCCTGTTGCTAACAGAAGCAAGGAAAGTCTGGGAAAACACAAACTGAGGTTCCCTTGCAGGCTTTTCACATTGGGTTTCTGCCTCCTGAGCTGCTCCAGGGGGGTCAGTCTTTACAAACACTCTTGCAGGCACTTGCCCAGCCTGGGACTGGGGACCAGTGAACAGTGCTGAGCCATGCTGGGGTCTGCCCTTTCCAGCAGCTCCTGTTGGCCAACAGCCACATTCCCACTTTGCAAAGGGTCAATCTTTTCTTTTTTTCCTTCAGACAGTAATTGTCAGCCCTGGTGCTAAGACAGTAAGATAAATACCAGCACTGGTTGCAGGATAAATCCCAGTCTGTGAGCTCTCCTGTTGTCTGGTGGGCACAGAGGGTAACTAGCTAGAGTCATTATTGCAGCTTTACACAGTGTTCTTGTGGAGTTCAGTGTAGACTGTCAGTAAAAGCAGGAGTTAATGCAGATTCTTTGCACAGATGGTGCTGTGACCATCCTTGGAAGATCTCACAGACTATTTAAAAGTAAGATTTCTAGCACTGGGAGGGGAACTCAACATCCCAAACTGCCGTGTGAGAACCCTGAAGACTCTTTTCTGAGCCAGGCTCAAGAGAAGCACTCAGGTTAGCAGTGGGGTCCTCTCCACTTCCTGACTGAGGACCCAACAGCAGCAACCACAGAAGGACAGTTGAAGATAGAAGAGAAGTGGAGAGAAGGGCCAGCAAACAGCAAGGTAAACGGGAAAGTGGGGTGTTTCCACACTCACTACACAAGAGGAGCTTGGAGTTGGCGGGGTCTTCTTGGCACCTGGGGCTGCGATTTTGTCGGTCTGGGTTTATTCTCCTCCACAGTGATTGTCCTTTCTCCAGTTCAGCCACCCCCATGGGTCTTCTGTGACAGCATTGCTGCATAACACACATTTATTTTGTAATCTGAGTGCATGGTCAATGCAGACCTTGCTCCCCTGTATTGTTCTTCTGCAATAACTGGGATCTGTAATCCCTGGAATATCCACCATTTCTTCCCACAGCCTTACTCGCACCATAAGGAGGAAGGAGTGTGCTGTGCTCTAATCCAACAGTGTACATTGTATATGCCATAAATCTGTTGTATTTACCCCCATATTTGTAGTAAAATAAAGCTGTATCTTAGCATCTGGGCTGCCAGGCTTCAGTGTTCCTTTAGTGCTGTCATTGTAGGAGAAACACAACACCAACAATATACTATTATCACTACAAAGTGACAGGGCTGTAGCTATGTCTGTGCTGCACTGTATGATAATTACAAACGCTTTTCATGCATAGACTTTTTTGGAAGAGAGAGAGAGAAGTCTAAAGAGACTCCGAACTGGGAGTGCTGTATGAAAACCCCATTCTCCAGGAGCTGCTCAGTGGAGAACCAGTAAATCATTTCATAGTTCCAGCCCTGCCACCATCACCTTCACACAAGCCTGTCTGACATAAGCTGTCATGCACTTGGTCACATCAGCCTAGTTTTGTAAGTAAAAAATTAATAAATGACATGCAGAAAGACTCCAGTTGGGTGTTTTCCCTTCCAGACACCCAAACTGCATTTGGATGGCTAAATGGCACTTAGCATGAGTGCACACCGAGTCCCTCACTGCAAATGTATGCCAAGGTATGCAGGTGAATTTTTTTTCTGTCCCTTAGTATGTCAGGATAATATTCAGCAACATCCATTAGATCTGAACATTTTAACATTGGTGTATCTCTCACTTTATACTTCAGCACCCTAAAATAGCAGATCGAGGAGATTTCTTACATTCTAATGCAGATTTTTCGTACACGGTGCATAGAATCATAGAGTGGTTTGAGTTGGAAGGACCTTTGAAGGTCATCTAGCCCAACCCTCCTGCAGGGAGCAGGGACATCTGCAACTAGAGCAGGGTGCTCAGAGCCCCAGCCAACCTGACCTGAAACATTCCCAGGGATGGGGCTTCTACCACCTCTCTGGGCAACCTGACAATGCAATAGTGATGTGCTGATATTCAAGCTGGGGTAGCAGGCTAATGAGTTACTTCAAAGCACGTGAGCCTGGCTATGTCCCAGGCAAAATAACAGTACCACCACAGATTGAACACCTAGGAAATCAATAAATGCTAGTCCTTGTGGTTTTGTAGCCTATCAAACAAGTCCAATTTCCATTTTTCTCGGAACTGGAAGTTGGTTGGATGCAGCAGATGTTTGCAATGCACCTGACAAGGCATCTCATTGAGTGAGTGGGATCACGTGGGCCCAGTCACAAGTATGAATGTGAAGCCAAGTGCAAGCTTCTCCATCTAAAGGTAAAAAAGACCTCCTGGAAAACAGCACTTCAAAAAAATTGGTTAAAGACCACTCTAGGCAAGTGAAGAAACATAAGCTGCTAGTGCATGAAGAGTTAATGTTGTCTGGTGTATATTAACACAGGGAGGAGTAAGAGCTAGGAAAGATTCCTGCCCTCCACATGCAAATGCTGACATCAAGCCTGGGTTGTGAGATGCCAGTCTGATGTTCGTGCTTGTCAGTGGGTACAGGAACTGGAGAAGGTTCTGAAAAGAGCCACAAAAATCATTTGGGAATGGCAGAAAATGCTCTATAGTGAATGATTTTTGAAAGCACAATCTGTTTAGATTGTAAAAAGGAAGAGTAAGAGGTGACTTGATTAATGTGTAAGTACCTTCAGGGGGAGAAAATATCAGGTAATATAGGGCTCTTTAATTTAATGAAGAAAGGCATAATAAGAACTAATGGTTGGGAGCTGAAGCTGGAGAAGTTCAGATTAAATAAGCCACAAGGCTTTAACAATGGAGGTGATTAAACACTGGCACAAAGTCCTGAGGCGAGGTGAGTGACCCCTGTCTCCTGATAGCTGCTGTTCAGGCTGGGCTTGTTTTCTGGAAGACGTGGTCTACCCAAACATGCCTTTTTGGGGTGGTAAAGCCCTTTCTCATAGTGAGGCATTGATCTTAAGGGAGCAATGGTACCTCGTGCCTGTCAGCTGCTGTGGAAAGTTGTTTTCCCATCTGGAAGTGCCAAGGATGAAGAGACCTCTTCTAATGAAAGCTATTTTAATATCATATTTGGCTCCACAAGGCTTCTGGAGGTGGCTGAGGAGCTGATGTCAAGGATGATAGTTGGAGTGATGCAGTTCATCATCTGAGAGCACTCATTTAGCATTAATTCCCTCTCATGCTATAGGTACCTCGTTTTCCTTCTCCACCTCAGATCTTCCCTCTGCACTGAGAGATGTTGACATCAGGGGTTACAGAGAGATTTATCCTCTTCCACCCAGAAGCACTTGGCAGTCCTCTGAAGATGAATCTCTCCCTGAACAAGAAGATGATCCTGTCCCCTTCGAAAGTGTGTAAACCAGCCCCAGCCCAGCAATGTGACTGTGGACTGAGCGGTGCTAATTCACACAAAGTGGAGATGCAGCTTCAATTCCACTCATCATTTTCTTGGTGACTCCGTTTAATTCCATAGCAGTTAATGTTAAAATCATCTGCTATTTAAAAAAAAAAAAAAAAAAGGCAGCTTTTATTGCCCAAGTTGTATGCAGGATGTTACCTTTGCTGTTGTGCTGTGAGATTTTTAATGTGTTTCCAATTTATTGAGCAACAAGGAGCAATGTTATTATGACTCCCTTTGCAGTACATTTATTCTGCTTGTGGTTACTTGTCCAGCTTGAAAATAGTCAGCTACCCCTCCACTTCTCTGAATGTTTCAGTCACCCAAGCCATGGAACCAAAGCAATACCAGGTGACCTACGTGGTGGCTTATTCACTCACTCTGGAGACTTTCAAGACCTGTCTGGATGCATTTCTGAGTGATCTGCTCTAATTCTGCCCTGCTCTGGCAGGGGAGAAGGGGGGTCGATGATCTTCGGAGGTCCCTTCCAACCCCTAGCATTCTGTGATTCTGTGATAAATAATGAGTAGTGGAAGAAAAATACCACTGTGAATAGTTCAAAAGCCATCAGTGGATAGAAATATGTTCCCATGATAAGTACATTTGTAATAACAGAGCATATTTATCCAAAACAATCTGTTGAGAGTTGATTTCTGAGAGAAAATGAAATCCAGCATTCATGGGATAAGTGGCTAATCATGTGTCACTCCAGCTGCTTTAAGGAGCTACCACAAGCCTTGCCCATTTCCACAGAAAGCCAGTAACATTTTGCAGTGTTTCACCACCAGAATGAGCCATTGCCATGAGCTGCTGGTGGCAGCAGGAAGGTCGGAGCAGGACACGTAGTATGAGAGACTGTTTTAACCAAGACAGACATTCTGAGAGGCAAATTCCCATCTGCTATAGTCTTTGACCACTTCTGCTCCTAACAACACGCTCAGGCATGTGTTTGTGTGTATAAATCTTCACTTGTAAAAAAAAAATAATCTATTTAAATCTTACTGTTTTATCACTTCAAAGCATCATTTCCTGATTCCCCAACTCCTTGGGAATCTAATTTCTCCACCATCTCCATTGCATCTCTTTCTCTTGTGGTCCTACTATCAGGAGTATGTCACTTGTATACAGGCTAGTTTTTGGTACTTGGTCTCCAGACTTAATTTCTTCTACTCCTTGGTGATATCATACAGGTAAGTCAATATTCATTCAATTCATTCCCAATATTAAACATATAAAAACAGAGCTACAAGAAAAAGGTGTTTTCCCCAGTGAAACCCATTAAAGTTCTGATTTTCACAAACCTGTTAGAAATAGCACAGAGTTTTCTATAGTGGTTTGGCTCAATTTCTAAATTATCTTTTGCTGGGAAAAAAAAGTGTTGTCAGGACATCCAGATTCTCAAGCAATCTTACCAAGTGCTTTTGAGAAAGATGCAGCCAGTCCTTTTGGGGATTAACTCTGATTTGTCACATTCATTCCCAATAACTTTGAACAAATCCATCTTGAGCAGAACACATATTCTATTGTTGCTTTTCCAGTAAGATTTGGATTTCTGTCTCATTACCACTATCTGGGAGATGTATTTGGAAATCCAAATATGAGAGACACCTGCCCAATGGATGCCATGAAATCTCAGCTGTAGGATGTAGTGTCCCAGCTGGAGGATGCAGTGGGGAGGACCCCACTGTTGGATATTCGGAGCTGCTCTGGGAGGACCAAAGAGAGAGACACAAAGGTGCAGTCCTCATAAGGTCCAAGTAAGATCACTGACAGTGGTCTGTGTAGAGTACTAGTGGCTCAAGGTGAAATGGGAAAGAAGTTTTAGACACAAGGTTTTATTTACTAATGAGGATTTTACGTAGCAAGATCTCAACAGTAGAATTTCCCAAATCCTCGCAGAACTAAGGACACAGAAGACCAAGTAGGATCCCCAAGGCATATACGAGAAAAATGCATACGGAATCAGGATCTGGAGCTCCTAGACACTGAATAAATTTTTGGAATTGGCGGAACATGCCCATTAGAGGCAGGTCCCCGCATGGCCAAAACAGACCTTGGCTGGAGATGACATTTAAGAATGTGGTAAAAAAAAACAACAGCTGACCCAATAACAAATATTTTCATGTATCTATTTGAATGCTAGATTATTGGTTTTTTAAATTAAGATAATTGAATCTCCACTTCACCTCTAAAGGAAGATATTGACTTAACAGGCCTTCTGGATACCTGTCAAAGAGACACTAATCAATGAGACATTCATACTAGGGTGTAATTAATACAGTAACAAGGAGTAACTGGAATCAGTGGAGAAGAGACATGGGGGAGATCTGGAAGGACAGTAAGGTGAAGAAGTGCCCTGTGTGAATAAGTAGCAGCAATTCCTGTGGGCTGGAATTTCATGCGTATGTAGGAAACAATGTCATGGTGGCTGTAGGCTGTGGGTAGGCAACAGCTCCAAGGTGGTTCACGGGGTCATCAACACTGAGTCGTGTTAGTTGTCTCTCAGGGCTGAAAACATGAAAATAACAGTAGGCTTCAATTACCCCCATGGTGATTAGTGACTGTTAGAAAGGGGTGAGGTGCTGAGACTGTTTTCAGGCAGTGTGACACTTTCTTTGGAGAATAGAAAAGAGGAGAAGCATTCTTTGATTTAGTATGGAGCAGTCCAGGAGACCCGGTTCAAGGTCCAACCATCAGAAAGCATCTCCATAAGAGTGACTGTAATAGACCGAAGTTCAATACTCCATAGCAGTGAGGGGGGAAAGCAGAAATCACTGATAAAGTTTAAAGAGAAACTACAAGAAAAAATTAATAAAAAAAATGAGGAGCCTAGTTAAAAGGGAGTTTAAAGGGAATGACTAGAAGCGTACAATGATTGAAAGTGGTGGGGATACTTTTGAAAGACATTGTGTTAGAATCTCTGGAATATTATCAGAAAACTTTAAATGGACAAAAATAATTGTGGCCGTGGTTATAGAGCAGCATAAAAGAAGCAAGTAGAACTAAAAGGAAATCTTTCAAACGAGGAAAATAAACTCTGGCAAGTTAATGTAAAATCATATTAATATGGGTCAAAAATATGTTTGAGAAAGAACTTGCTAAAGACATAAAAACTAATGATAACATTTATTTTTTTTTGAAGCATTAGAAGGTGAGTATATGTCATAGGGCTAGTAGAGCTCATGGAAGATGAGAATTCAGTGGGAGAACTGTGAAAGAAAGGGCACAGCAGGAAAGTTAAATAAACAGAGGCGTTTAGTAATGTTCCCACATGGGAAATTTTCATTACAAGGGATGAGTATAAGGAACTGTTTTATATTTTAGGCTTGAAATTAAAAATTGAGTAATAAAAATTCATCAAGACCAGATGGTAGTTTCCGAAGAGCTGTGAAGGAATGAAAAAGTGAAATTCCAGTCTATTAACTGTGCTGGGAAATCTGTCACTTCAATCTACCTAGGCACCAAGAATTACAAAGTGGAGAATTTCTTTCCAATTTATTAAAAATAGTTGAAGGGGAAATCTAGAAAGCTGTGAAATGGGAATCCTGTTTTTTTATAAGGCAAGCTGGAAGGCACTACGATAAAGAACAAAATAAGCAGACACATAAGGCAGAAAAAGGTATTATCTCATCCAAAACTGGCCAAAAGAACACTTCTGAATCCTGGAGGTGAGAGCAGGTGTGGCCTTGAGTACTTGAATTTCCAAAAAGCTTTCAATAGCATTTCCCCAGTCGTCAGATAAAATGAAAGGTCCTTATATGGTGTAATGGCCACTTAAATGACATGGAAAAAAAGCAGGAATAAAAACCAGCACAATCCTTGGTCATGTTCATATAGGAAATGTTAGGAAACAAAGAAAGCATTAGGAGCAATCAGAGAACAACTTACTGCCTGTATAACTCCATGGGATCACCACATTTTGAATATGAAGTCTATTCCTGGAGAAACGACCCCAAAAATCTTTTGGCAAACTAGAAGAGCTTTAGAGATGGCAGGAAGGATAACCAGAGATTTAGAATTACTTTCATAGCAGGAGATTTTAGAAGACTACCACACATCAACTTGGATGGCTGCACAGGGCAGAGAAAGATCGTGGTGAACAAAGGCCTACAAAATCATGAGTGATGTAGGAACAGTGAGTAGAGAACAGTTATTCCCTATTTACCCAAGCACAAACCTCTGCAATCAGCATCACAAATTACCAGGCAAGAAGTTTAAAACCAGCAAAGGAAAGTTCCTCTGAGGATTTTTAATTACACTTTGTAGAATTAGAGAATCATTTTGGTTGGAAGAGACCTTTAAGATCATCAAGTCCAACCATTAACCCAACACTTCCAATCCCACCACTAACCCATGTCCCTCAGCACCACATCTACATGTCTTTGAAACCCCTCCAGGGATGGGGACTCCACCACTGCCCTGGGCAGCCTGGGCCATGGCTTGTCAACACTTTTGGGGAAGAAATTTTTCCTAATGTTCAACCTAAACCTCCCCTGATGCAATTTAAGGCCGGTTCCTCTTGTCCTGTCACTTGTTCCTTGGGAGCACAGCCCAGCCCCCCCGTCTCCAACCTCCTGTCAGGAGCTGTCAGAGCCAGAAGGTCTCCCCTCAGCCTCCTTTGCTCCAGGCTGAACAAGCCCA
>WTSP01018399.1:0-38601 GCA_025331215.1 Actenoides lindsayi | reverse complement strand
TCCCTGCCCATGGCAGGGGGGTTGGAACTGGATGAGCTTTAAGGTCCCTTCCAACCCTGACGATTCTATGATTCTATTATATATTGATATTTTTCTTTATTATTTAAATGTGGGTAATACTCTCCGTTCTGAAACAGACATACAAATGAATCAAAACACACAGTCGGCACGTAAAGCTAAAGTCACCAAAAGTCTGCAAAGTCTGGGGTCTGTGTATCATTGACTGTGGAAGCTTTCTAATCTTGAGATTATATGAGACATAATCCTTGTGTGGGGCTATTGAATTGGTTTCACATGATTGGTTTTAAGTTAACGTTTTCAAGATACGTTCTTTCTGCAGTTGGTAGAGTTATTTTATTTGCTTGTTGTATGTGGTGACACAAGCAGGAGTTTAACTAAAAGGTTGTTGTGAACTTTGATCTGTTCATCTGTGAATGCATTTCAGTAGTGTACATGCCTTATTTGCTAATCAGGGATCGCCAGAGTAGTTTTACAGCGTTCTGATTAATTCATCAAGGACAGTACTCCATAATGGAGATCTAACAGAGTACTGAGAACCCAGTTCTGTGCAGCACAAGTGACTTGTATTTCACCTAAACAAAAATCATGAACATTTATCACTTCTCAGCATCTTATCATTAGAGAACACTTCATGATTTCAAGGGTATCACCTCTTCTTCTCCCCACTGCTATATTTGACGTTACCTCATTTAAACAGAATATTTTCTATAGACAGATAAAAATTACAGACCCCTCCTCTTCCCCAGTGTAGTCCATGTGATGGGAAGATGACTGTATGGTGGATTGCATGATGAGCTGCTACCCCTAGTCAGACACTGCCTTAGGAGAAGGCTCATGTTTCTATCTGCTGGGCTGGTGCAACCGCTTGTCACGAGCTTCCTGAACCTGCAAAGGGGTAATGCCAACCTCACACATGAAGAGATACTGCACTGGTGGTACAAAGTGTCCCATGGCACAAGACTCAGAGAAGGGAAACTTATGGAGCGTGGAGTACGTCGCACGTAACTATTCTTCCTGATAAGGAAAGAGAAGCATGAAGTTCTGTATAAAGTATATGTAGGTGGATTTTGTGCTGTACAGACTATTTTAATCTATCAGATTAAAAGGTAAAAAGAGGGGGGGAAACCACCATTGCAGATGCAATTTATGCCTGTGCAGAAAGACAGTACAAGACATATACATCAGCTATAAATCTGAGTGACACGTATGCCTTTAAGTTTTTTTCTATCTTGAAAGATGTATAAAAAGAGCATAAACTCGAAACTGGAATTTGGCCAGGAACACAAACCGAATGATACCTCTGAAATAGGATGCATTTTTGCTGTCATTTGGGTTTAATGCAGATACAATGCTATCTGCAGGATTTATCAATTTCAGCTTAAGCTCCTTTGTCAGCTGAAGCACAGTATTTCTAAAAGCAGCTACTAGATTTAATTATGTTCATTAAAGTAAAATTCAGAACTATAACTGCAAGAGTTATGAAAATTCTTCAACTTTTTAACATGTTTGGTTTTATGATGCAATTAAACATTGGCTGTGACGTTTATTGTCATCCCATGTAATGTTTTTGTCATTTTGAAACAAGCTTATAATTAATGTGGGAAGTGAAGATATGTGAAGTAGATGAGCAAAAATACAACGTAGTACCTATAAATCTGAAGGTGTTTACCATCTGCAAGCGTATCTGTACTATTTCTCTAGTTAGATGTATATTACATAGGTTGCTTTTAGGATATACAGAACCTAACTAACCCTTCATATAATGAGCAAAACAGCACAGTATTTGGAGTAGAAAAAAAAATCGTGTTTCCAAAGAAGATTTCACGACCACTAATTTTTTAAGAGATGGTGGTGTAGGTGCTTGTCTGGTTTTACGTATTAAATGGAAAATATGTAATTATTTTTTGTATTAATTTAGTGTGTTAATAGGTTATGACTGGAAGAACTCAGAAAGACAAGTTTAGTTTTCACAACTTTTGTGAAGATTTTCTACTGTCAAATAATAATCTGGGGCTCAGACTAGAACCCATTCTTTCCTTTGGGGCATCTGCTTGACTACCTGGTTTTTGTTTGGTTTTGTTTTTTTCCTGACACTAGCAAGGACTTTTAAAGTTGTATGCTGGTAAGAATCCTAGCTAAAGCTGGCCAACGAAGGTGAAAGTTAAGGGAGTAAATGGATGACAGACCTATGATCAGTACGACTACCTCAGCTTTTATTCTGTTTGCCTGAGTATGTAGCAGAGACGTTAATGAGAGCTTTCACATTTCTTGAGCTGCCTCATCCAATCCTTTTTTTCTTGTGTATCTATGTGTACACAGTTTCTCAACGTGACAGTGGTTAACACAGGGGAATGCTTTTAGCTCCACTGAAACTCATGTGGCTTAGTGTGAGAGCCTGTCACACATACAGCTTCCTGCAGGCCTGTCTTTCCATTCCTCATTCCTCCAGGTGCCCACTGACTTTAGTTTTATCTTTTTTTTTTCTGTTGCATTCACAGACTGTCACCTCATTCAGTTATTGATCCCTCCTGTAGTACAAATTCACTCAACACTGCCATCCCTGCCTTAAAACGATTTCCGTGGGGGAATCTTCAATCTATTGCTTTGAACTTAAATGACTTTCAAAATGAATTGAAGGAAGGAATAAAGTTCCATTTCTGTTCTAGCTGTTTGATTCTGCTGAGGTAAAAGGAAAAGATAATTTCTGTCATCAAAACCAGGCAGGCATGATGCTGAATGCACATGGGCTATCTTGTCAGGTACATGGCTTCTATTTTACAATTTCCTCATCCTAATGCTGCCCTGCCCCTATCTGTTCAAAGGTACACGTTGTTTAGGAAGTTTGGTAGGTTTTTTGTTGAATTCTCAGCTATGGCTTCGCAGTTCTGTTCAGAAGGTCACGCTGTATGTCTGAAGTCCTACAGCATGTGGCATGAGTAATTTCCCTCTTGGACACGGTGGGGTTGCTAGGTACAGCTACCTTCTCTTAGGGTTTCCTAAAGGGAAAAGTCCAGTGCGCTGCAAAGGTTAAGTAAGTTGGCCTTTGGGGCACAGCAGGAAGCTTTCCAGTCTGTGTTTGTTAGCTTCTGTCGAAAATAGTCCTGCTCGTTGTTCTTGTTAGCTTCTCATTCCCTGAGGTTTGAAAGAACTGTTTGTACTTCAGGCACGGATCCTGTGTCTGTTAACAGGACAGACAAGCATTTAAAGTGCCTGTCCAGCCTGCTGAGGTGGCATTAATTAAGTCCTCTGCTAATACAGAAAGTGCAAATAAAAGAACCTTACTCGAAGTTGCTAGCCATTTTGGCTATCAGCCATAGCCATCCACCCTGGGGGTACAAAGCACCAGCTAGTAATCACTTCAGCAGTCCTTCAAGCTGAGGAATTTGCTTTTCATACAAAGAACTATGAACATCTAGCTAATCCACAAAGGTGCCTTGGTTTCTGTGGAGATAGCACCATTCAGTTACGGGAAGTAGTTACGGTGGCAAACTTACATCTATGTAGGGACTGCTGTATTAGGACATTAAAACACTTCCTTCTTTTTAACATTTCATTTTACTGCCTTAAGCATTTCTGTGGAAGGGCTGCCTGAAAGAGCACGTTCTGGACTGAACCGTGGATGTGGCAGTAGCTTCCACAGCAAGGGAAATCTTGTACCAAAATTCACCTTTGATGGTCAGATTTATTGATCTCTTTCGCTAGGGTGCAAGTCCTCTGTTTTCAGTCCTTTCTCTGAGGTATGTGGAAATCTGTAGGCTGTGTTCAAAGTTGTTGTATTAAATTCGCAGAACTAGATTCCACTGTTTTCTTGGAAAATATTTAGAGGTCTATAAGCTCAAAAAAAGTTGAAAATCATTCCTTCAGAAGTGCAACTCCATGATACGAGGGGAAACCCGTCATTGTTTCAGTAGAGAGCAGCTTGACTGATCTCTTTTTCTACTGACAGAGAAATCACAGAATCTGAGAATCATTTAGATTGGAAAAGACTCTTAAGATAATTGAGTCCAACCATTAACCTAACACTGCCAAGTCCACCACTAAACCAAATCACTAAGAACCACATCTACATGTACTTTAAATACCTCTAGGGTTGGTGATTTAACCACTTCCTTGGGCAGCCTGTTCCAATGCTTGGCAGCCCGTTCTATAAATAATTTTTTTCCTAATATCCAACCTAAATCTCCCCTGGCACAACTTGGGGCCATTTGCTCTGGTCCTATTACATGTTGTATGGGAAAAGATGCGACCCCATTACAGGTCGTTGTAGAGAGTGAGATCTCACCTCAGTCTCCTTTTCTCCAGGCTAAACAACCCCAGTTGCCTTAGCTGATCCGCATAAGACTTGTTCTAAACAAGGTTTATGTGCTGTTCTATGTCACAGAATGTCTCAGCGTATTTTAAATATCCTAGGGGGTACCTATGAACAGAAATGCAATCAATATGTTGATTCCAGTAATATGAAAATGAGTAGTTGATGAAGAGGAGAGATGCAATAAAGTGCAGTTTTCTTTTCATTTCCACATTTATCTGCTCAGTTGGTTGACATCTATAAATACAGACAGACGATGGACAATAATAAAATATGAGATGGGTCCATCAGAATAAACAGTGGCACTAGAAATACAGTATGAGCTGCAAGTAATTAACAGCAGCATCTGTAAAGCTCATGTGGTACTATCCATGACAATGGAAAAGAAGAACGATTACTGAAAGTTAAGGACAGGGGTTTTTTTCTTCTCTTTTATTTAGTGTTGCAAATAAGTACTAGTATCAGCACAAGTCAGCTGAGTACTTTTTTATTCATTAGTTTTGTCTGACAGTTATTCTTGGCAGTATCTGATTAGGTGGTGAGACAGTTCATGAAAACAATGAACTTGCAGTTTAAGCAAATGACTGTAAACTCCACAAAAATGGAGGGAGAATTAAATGTTGGATATTCAGAACTATTTTTAGGACAATGTAAGTATAAAACCCCAGTGATATCACAATCTATATCACGTAGCAAAGTCAGGAAAAAAAAAAAAAAGAATTCTCTTGTGAAACTGGCAAAAAAATGGAGGGTGGGGAAAAAAAACACAGAAGGTAAATATGCCAGGAGTAATATCAGGTTTGGTTTACTGGCATTTAGATTCAAGGCTTCGTATGGCACTGATGATGCTTGCTGCAGATATATACCACTATAGGATTCAGAAGTCTGCAGGAATTTCTTCTTTTCATAATCTACCCTGCCCGTCCTATCCCCTGACTTAATTGTCTTTAGATTTCTCTCTTCTTCCTCCATATCCCTGCCTCTAAGGTCCTTTCTTTGCTTCAGAGAACTCTTTAGACATGCATGCACCATTTGCTGATATCCTCAGTAAGTGCCTTGAAAGCCAAAATAAGATGGATAAGAAATGAAAAGCATACTGAACAGGATTTAGAGTTGAATTTAAGCTTTCTCATACAACACTGAACGAGCCTCCAGTTCTTCATGGTCCAAAAATCTCCGTAGTTTCCTCAAATCTGTCTTTTTTTTTTTATGGCATCTAAGAATCTAAACATCAATTCTCTTCTTCACCAAAAGTTTTCCTGCCCTTCAGTGTCCCCCTCTCCCCATTCCCATGCCTCACTTTAAGGTGTGGAGAACAATGCCAGCGTCCTGGTGCTCTCATGAGGTACAAGAAGGTCACTGGGAGGCAGCTGCTAACTCCAGGGTTTAAAAGCACTGAGACTGGGAGAAAAAACTGCAGAATGGAGCATTTCTTGCCCTTCTATGTCCTATTTCTCAGATTCTTTGCAGAATGGTTTCTCTCCCAGCAATTACTGCCTCTGGGTTTTTTTTGTTTTCCAGTCATAGCTCTGGAACTGCTGATGAGCCAAAATCTTCCTAGCCGCTCCCAGTACTGCAATCTGTTGTTTATATTTAAAATTATTTTAATTGTCTAATTAGCATTTTATCACCTAAACTTTGGTCTTGTATTCTGGGCTTTGATGAGTTGTGTATATTCAGTTTTGCTCTCGCTTTCCTTCTGGTCTTTTTTTTTTCTCTACTTGTAGGCTGAGAAAGTGTTTAAACTGTGTTGAAAACTTCTGTTTCCTTTTAAATCTATTTAAGTATCTTCAGCTACTAACTGAATTTAAAATTTCAGTTCTTTTTGAACACATCAGAACCAGATCTGAACTTGAGAACGTCAACTTATTAACACGGTAATAATGTAGTATTAGTACTTTGGTTATGGTTAAGTAACTAATAGTTTGGTTATAGTTGAAAGTAAAAGAAAAGGAAAGACTGGGAGAAAGCATCTTCCCAAAGCCAACTGACAAAAACTAACAAGCTTTTGCTGTAGGAGGTTGCCTGAGGAAGGGGAGCTTCCCATAGAGCATGTGAATATTTTCCAGTAATATAATTCAGCCTAATAGTTCTGGTAACACACTGAATATGCATCACATTGGGATAACAATGGTGCACATGCCGTTTCTTGGTCGTGGGCAGATAAATATCAGAGAAAGAAATCATAAATCCAAGAAAATACTGTTTATTTAAATAATGTATTCTAATTTTCTGGATATTTTTACTGCTATTTGTCCAGATTATACATTAGAGCGGTAATAAAACTGTTGGCACACACCAGGTTCCTCGCCAATCAGTTGTGCAGAGACGACTGTAGGGAAAGGTCATGCTGTGGCTGGAGCTGATGCTGGTGCTGGGAAGCACTTTCCATTGCCAAGGCTCAGGTCACCGTGACTTCTCCGTCATATCTCAAGAGTCTCACAGGGCTTCCAGCAACACTGAAAAAAGGGTTTGCAAAAGCCATCTCTTGTTTCAGCAGAGAGGTGAGGCTACTTATGGTCCTGCACCAGCTAACACTAATGTTGCCTGGGGATGGGTGCAGCTCCTCTGCTGTCTCAGTTCCAATCTAGGTAAACTCATCTGCCTTTGATTTAGAGTGATGTACTTGGTTTAAGACCAAAAGTATTCAGAGAAGGAAGCTCAGCCGGGTACTGTTACTCTAGGCTGAGAAGAATACCAACTGAGAGCTGAGTCCATGGCCTCTCCCTCCTTCCCTCCTTCCCTCCCTCCTGTTGTGTGTCTGCTTCTGTCTGGTCTGGCAGCACAGAGGGACCGTGTTGCCAGTCTCAACATCAAACCCATCGTTGAACACTGAATTTAGACATCACCGTAGCTATGTTGCCATGACCATTCTTTGACATGAGGGGCATTTGCTATTATTAAAAATATAATAATAGCTATAAGAGCCTAAGAGCATTGATTTTTAATGGAGTGAGCTACTGGAAGGCAGAAGAACAATGGTGTATCTAGTGAAATACACTGAAAGCTGTTATGCAATGGTTAAGGCCGCTATTATTTCACTACCTTTAATAGCAATTGCAGTCTGTAATCATTATCTCAGCAGAATAACTCACTTATTACTCAGTATGATTGGTTATTGGTCATAAACTTTACCATAAACTAGCGCTCTAAAAGCATCTAGAAGAAAGATACTGTTGGCAGTTGCTGGGCAACTCACTGTTAAAGTCAAATAACCAATGAAAGCAAGAAAGGAATGATAAAGCATGTTTACTAAATGAGAATAAGAAGGGTGCTGATTAAAGCTTATAACTATCAAACCTGATAAGCTTTTCTTAGAGACAGACTCTGTCTCAGTCATATAGGAGTGAATTAATTGAAGTTAAAAGAGTAACTTGGAATTAAAATCAGTGTAGGGATTTGATTCCTTGATGTTTAGCTCTTAATACTGCCACCAGTAGGCCTGTTGACACGTTGTCTGGAATTCCCTTTTCCCAGTTGTAAGGTAAATTTGAAAAATATAAACGTGAAATTTGTCTATACTCCAGAACAAGTCTCTGATTCCACTGCTTATACTGATTTTAAAGAGATGGGATATCAGCACATATTAATCCCAGTTTTAAAAGCAGTAGGTGAAAATAAGCAGAGCAGAATGCGTTACAGCATCCATCATGGGCATCTATTTGCAAACCTGGAGCTGTTATATAGAATAATATATTGGTATCAAAACGGTGGTAGGAAGAAATGGTATTAGTATTTTCTTAGAGATTACTGTAGACAGAGAAGGCTCCTTTGATACAGACACAGGTATTAAAATGAATCTTTCATTAAATTTAGGCTTAACACACAAAATTGGTCTTAACACAACAAACAAGTTGGAGTTTAATCATCTCTCGTAGTGATTGGGAGGTCAGTAGCAGTGATAAATTTGATACGAATTTCGCAGTTCATTATACTAGACTTTTTGTTTTGTTTTGTTTAATGCTGGCAAAGCTTTTCCTTGCAGGACCTTTCACAAGCTTCTGGATTTTTTCCTTTTAAGCTGCTGCAGGAATGTCCAAGTTATCTGTGTCAGAGTAGAATTCAAGTACTGTCCCTATCTTCGTATCTCTAAGCATCCACTTAATCCGTAGGTCCACGGTGTTACACCCTTCCAGTACTAGGAATGTTGTGATGCAAACACTTACATCCTTTGACTAATACTGGTTCCAAAGCCTCAAAATCTGACAGACAGTGTGGGTCTGGCTTATGCCAAAATTCATGGCATGGTTTACTGTTTGAGTTTGGTATATAAATTCGAATGTAGGCTTTACAAAGGTTGGAAATTCAGTCACCATTTTGGAGCTGGGAAGGGAGGAGAGGAGGAAAGGAACTTCAGAAACACGGGAACAGAATACCTCTGTATGTATTTCTGCTGAGAAAGTGTGTCATGCTTGACCACTCTATAGGCCATAGAGTCTACTCAGGCTCTTGCAGTTCTATCTACTTCACATTTTTTCCTCCAGGTCTTTCAGTCTCTTCTGAAAACAGCTTTTTTTTTCTTCTGTAGGCAGCTTGTCATGTGGTTAAATAACAACTAGTAGTCACTTTTCTTTTGAGCTCAAGAATGTTTTGTTCCTTTGAGTCCCTTGAACATTTATATTCTGACACTGCTGTTTGATGTCTTTGCCCTGTTCTTGGGAAAAGTCAGTTTCAAGAAATACCTGTGAAGCAGTAAGAGAAAATTGGTTTTACTCCGTATGTTGCCTTTTTCCTTCTTCTATGTGCTGGCCAGGTATACTCAAATGCTGATAGTTTTTAACTGACTTCCTGATAGTCTATGCCCATATTATAGACATATTTGCACCACTTCCCTCTCACTTTAGTAAAAAGAAATGTAGAGAGAGCAGAGTAATAACACTAGAAGTTAAAGAAAAAAACAAACCAGAATATCTAAACTGGACATATTTTAAAAGCATCTAGTATGCAATGAAAATTTAAACATCATAAGTCATACTGAAGTGTAAGACAGCTCTCTTTCCTCATTTCCCTTCCCCCATCAAGTTGAGGAACAGATAATTAGAAAGGAAGTAGTGTGTGTAAAGCTCAGCAATACAGTCAAATGTCAATGCATGAGCTGGATAAAGAGAACAGCCCCATGAGTATACTTAGAAGTAAATTAAAATAAGAACATTCTGCAGTTTTAACCAAAATGATTATTTTAGATGCCTGAAGTCTGTGAAAATTGCAATGGGAGGTAATACCACTCCAAATTATGTCATCTTTCATTCAGAATGTGCTGTTAATTCTAGCAGCACCTGTTGGATTGTACTTACTGTTATGTGACCCTTTCATATGAGCACGCTCTACTTAAATTAATTCTTTCGTGCCTGAAAACTAGGGCCTGATTGTATTTTTAGTATGTTTTCAACACAAATAGTTTGGCTATTAGTGTTTGTTGAAGCAAAATACACACTTTTTACAAACTCATTACATTCAGGTCCAGAAGGACCCTTCGGATCGTGTAGTCTGGTATTGTGACCTCACCCAAACATTCCTATATCTAAACAGTAATTTCTGGTTATATCATCCAGGCAATATTTTAAAAAGCATAAGGAATTCACACAGAGGGTACCTTAAAGAGATTACTCAGAAATAAAATAAATTACTTAACTAAAAAATTTAGTCTTGCTTCTGGTCTGAATGTGCCTGGACTAAGTCCTTAGACCTTGCAGCTTATTTATTATCTCTTTACTTATGAACGCTTTTTCCACTTGTTTGCACAATCAGACTCAAACACCACCTGCTCTGAAAGGCAGATTTCCAGATTGGCATCATCTTTTTAGTTCTTACATCCCCCCCACCCCCCCTCCCACCAGGCACATGCCCCCTTTTAAGATTCCTAATGTTATTCTTAAAAGTTGTAGGTCAGACCTTGAGAAAATATTATAGTCATGATACAGCTTAGTGATTCTCAAATAGCTTCCAAAGTCTTTGTGAGCAACACCCAGGGAAAATCCTATTTGTGGGTGGGTGTAAAATCATATTGATGGGTGCATGTTCTCATCTGTCATTCCAGTGGCAGAAAGTGATGAGGGAAGAAACAGGAAGACCCAGCAGATAAATACCTGTCTGTAAGCCTGGTGTCACTGGCAGGACTTCAGGTGTTTTGGTCATGAGTTAATCTACAGAACATAAGGCCTGCTAGTGACACATGGGAGATACCTGCCTCAAAGGGGGAGTTAGGTGGGAGCGTTATTCTCCTTGAGGGTAGGAAGGGTCTACGGACAGACCTGGACAGGCCGGACCAATGGGCCAAGGCCAGCAGTTTGAGGTTCAACACAGCCAAGTGCCGAGTCCTGTGCTTGGATCACAACAACCCCGTGCAATGTTACTGCTTGGAGATGAGCGACTGGAAAGCTGCCTGGTGGAAAAAGAATTGAGGGTACTGGTTGATAGGTAGCTGCATATGAGCCAGCAGTGTGCCCTGGTGGCCAAGAAGGCCAGCGGCATCCTGGCTTGTATCAGAAATAGTGTGACCAGCAGGACTGGGGAAGTGATTGTGCCCCTGTGCTCAGCACTGGGAAGGCAACACTTCCAATACCGCGCTTAGTTTTGGGCCCCTCACTTCAAGGACACTGAGGTGCTGGGGTGTGTCCAGGGAAGGGCAACAAGGCTGGTGAAAGGTCTAAAGTCTTACAAGGAGTGAAGGAACAAGGATTGTTTAGCCTGGAGAAAAGGAGCCTGAGGTGAGATCTTGTCACTCTCTACAACTACCTGAAATGAGGTTGTAGCCAGGTGGGTGTCAGTCTCTCTTCCAACATAACAAGAGATAGGAGAGGGGCATATGGCCTCAAGTCACACCAGGGAAGGTTTAGATTGGATATTAGGTAAAAATCTCTTTACTGAAATGGTTGTCAAGCACTGGAACAGGCTGCCCAGGGAAGTGGTTGAGTCACCATCCCTGGAGGTATTTAGAGGACATGTAGATGTGGTGCTGAGGGACATGGTTTAGTGGTGGACTTGGCAATATTAGGGTAATGGTTGAACTCAGTTATCTTAAGGGTCTTTTCCAACCTAAACGATTCTCTGATTCTGTGACTTGTAGTTTCATGTGTTTGCCACTGAAACAACCTCTCCTTGTTAAACAATGTGTTAACTACATTCTTACTGCCCTTCCACTTTCCCTTTACACATATTAAAGGTTATAATTTTGAAAATGATACGCAGATTTTGGTATCTCTTTAATCTTTAATTAATGGAAAATAACAGAGTTCATTGCTGCTTTTAAGGTGTGAATGCATCTACACCATTAATTCCTAACAGTTTTACCTTTCTCTGGTGAGCCTATGACATTAATAAAGCAAAAATGACATAATATAAGAATGTAGTTTTGAACTTTACTTTAAAAAGGAGCTCTTTATTCCGTAGTGCTGAAGAATAAGTAGATGTTGCAAAGGAAGATGTGAAGTATTGTGAGTAATTCAATTTCTCATCTAATTTTTGCCTTGAGATACCTTAAAGTAATACAAGGTGCAATAGTAGAATAGGTTAACTTTTGGACCCATGCAAACACAAGAGAACAAAAGACATAAATGAGCAAAGCAGTATTTATTTTTTTTCTTGTTGTATCTTTAGCTTTGTCAGCCCTCAACTCCAGGACTTCTACTGTACAAGTTCAGACTTCAGCAGTACTTTTGTTTGGCATTTACTGAGGATGATGCATATGGTTCTGTCTACCCAGTGGCTGACCAGAGGGAGTTTTCAGGAAGATTGCCAAGGTGATACTGCTTTACCTGTATGTTTTGAAATTTCCCTGACACATGATGGAATCTATACTCCAGATTTATGATCTGTTGAACTGGACAAGAGCCACCCCTGGGCATCTATACCCCTGCTTATAGGTACTTAGCTCTCAAGAGGCCATCAAATCTCACATTGTGACTAAATAAACACAAGAGAGGTCAGAAACTCTCAATCATCAGCACTTAATTTATATGAGAGTATGCTTGAAGTTAGAATTTTAGGAAAAAATGCAGTCTGGATCTGGCTGAATGTAAGACAACATGAGGCCATTTAGTTGTGTAGTTCAAGGACTTAGGAGTGTCATCTTCTGATCAAGCAACTAATTCAGCTTACAGGCTTTTCCTGAGCACCCTCTCTCTTGAATATCTCTTGAGCAGGGTCAGTCAAGAGGCTTGGGTTGCAGCATTATGCTCCTGACTGCCATTGCAGGGCTACCTGAGGTTTTTGGTGTGCTGTTGAGTGCCTGAGTAACTATGGAGTGGGGCAGCTCACAGGAGCACACACCTTCTCTTCAGTGCCATATTTTGTCACATATTTTTAGCGTGTACTCTCCTTACTGTGCCTGCTCAGTGAGGTCGGTTTGGCATCCAGCCAGACATGTAACCCTGACCCTTGGGCTCCCATGGACCAATCCAACACTACAGGCTTGGGGACGAGTGGCTAGAAAGCTGACCGGTGGAAAAGGACCTGGGGCTGTGGATCAACAGCCACCTGAACATAAGCCAGCAGTGTGCCCAGGTGGCCAAGAAGGCCAACGGCATCCTGGCTTGTGTCAGAAATAGTGTGGCCAGCAGGACTAGGGATGTGATTGTCCCCATGTCCTCAGCACTGGGGAGGCTGCATCTCCAATACTGTGCTCAGTTTTGGGCCCCTCACTTGAGAAAGGACATTGAGGGGCTGGAGTGTGTCCGAAGAAGGACAACAAAGCTGATGAAGCGTCTAGAGCACAACTCTTACGAGGAGCAGTTGAGGGAACTAGGGTTACTAAACCTGGAGAAAAGGAGGCTCAGGGGAGACCTTCTTGCTCTCAACAACTCCCTGAAAGGACGTTGGAGCCAGGTGGGGTTGGTCTCCTCCAAGTAACAAGCAACAGGACAAGAGGAAGTTGTCTCATGTTGAGGATGGTTCAGCTTGGGCATTAGGAAAATATTTTTCACTGAAAGGATTGTTAAACAGTGGAACAGGCTGCCCAGCAAGATGGTGGAATACCCATCCCTGGTGGTATTTAGGAGACATGTAGATGTGGTGCTGGAGGACGTGGTTTAGTGGTGAGCTTGGCAGTTCTGGGTTAATGCTTGGACTTAAGATCTTAAAGGTCTTTTCCAACCTAAACTATTCTATTATTACTTAGTTCTCTGTTTCTGTGACCTGATCATGTGAAAGTGGTCACAGCACATCCCTTCTTGTCACTAGCCAAGTTACGTGTCTGACCTTGTTGGAAAGCTTGGATACCACTAATTAAAATTTCATTAAGAAATAATTGAGATTTACTTGGTATTCACATATTGAATCCAGCATATTGTGCCTGAAAGGAAGTTACCTTCTATTTAGGCTAGAACATATCCATCATGGTCTCACATCTTTATCTTCCCTTGGCAGTTTGTTCTAGTAGTTAATTTTTATGAAGTGTGTAAAATTTTTTTGTTTTGTTTTAATTCTCCTGATTGAAACTGGCAGATGCTTCTCCGAGACACAGAAGCACTTTTGTACCCAAGATTCCTCTGTGAAATGCCATTTTCTAGTCATCTTTAAGGTTAGAGATTTTTTTTCTGCCATAAAAAGTGAGATGCTTAAGTCAATTTAGCCTACCTTTTCTTTTTTGTAACATTCTCTTTGTAGTATGGCACATACTAACAGCACTGAGTGATGGTCCCACGTAAGGTCTTGCTCTTCCCCACTGTCTCGGTCGTACGTTCTGTGTTAACCTTGTTTCCCACAGTGCTGCACTTGACACTGTGGTCAGTGGCTTGTCTGCTGTAATCTCCAGGTTCTCTCAGAACTACAGGTTTCTGGGAAATTATCAGTTCTCCTGTTTGTAAGGGTAGCCTGCCTTCCTTGTTTGCAGATAAATGACTTACGGCTTATGTTACATCAGTAATTAAATGGATAAAAACATCATCAGTCTTGCAAGAAGGCTGCTAAAACCTCCCACATTTAGTTATGATTACTTATGGCTGATTCCCTTTTGAAGAATCTGTCAGTGTAATAATCTTATGTATCACAGCAGTTCCTGAAAGGGCAAACAAAGAACGAGTTCCACCTTTTGTTAGGTGGTGTATAAACACAGACAGTTTTCCCCAAAGAGCTTACTGCAGAAATAGGCTGTTACAGGAAGGAATGGTGTAGCATGCAGAAATTATTATTGAGTGTGAGTGAGGAGATTATAATTGTTACAGAGTTAAATTAGGAAAGATGAGATTTTATGGGAAAAAAAAAGGTTGAGGGAGGCCAGATAGAGAAAGGTAATGTGACACAGATTTAAATTTCTTCAAGTTTTTTGAAATCTCCCAGAATTCTAATACTGTAATTAAAGTTATGGACTATTTTAAGGAATTTGTGAGGTTTTCTTGGCCATTAATAAAGTATCTGATCTTCTAAGGTTACTGATTCCATGCATAGACAATGCATCACTTACCATAAAACTAACAAAGCATCTCCTAAACAAAGTGTCTGACACATTGAGACTCCCCAAATCCTCTTCTTTTCTCATGAAAAAAAAGAACCCGATTCCATACTTATATATAGTTTATGTATTATCTATATACTATCTTTCTGTCATCTCTTAGTGTGAGTTCAAAAGCACAGTGCTGAAATTCGTAGATTATTCAACATTCCCTGTCACTTGGTAGGAATTGAGAGAAGTGCTAATGATAGCATTTCCATTTTAGACAGTATTCAGATCTGTATTATCATAATTCCTATATCTGACTAAGAAGGGAGAAGTTCAGTATATTTAAATTGCTATAAAATACCTAAATTATTATTTTCTGAGCTAATAGGTATGTAAAAAAAACTGTATTGAAATAGAAGATTAATTAAATCATTATGGCTTCTTGAACTGAGCTGACAAACCCAAAGTTATTTCAAGCTGGAGTTGACTTTCAGGATTGTCCAGTGCATTTACAGTGCCTAAGACTTAATTTGATATTTCTGCAGTTTACAAAGCCATTCTTAACTGATGTTTACTATTCTGAAGACCAGAAAGCTTGAGGGAAAAATCCTTATCATCTTTCCATAATACTTACCTTTTCAGTCAATCTTGTCTTGGCTGAGTATGTAAATAGATGGAGGAAGATAGTTCCTGGGCTATGGAGAAAAGGATCTTAAAGCAGTAATCAGGTCAAAACATTTCTAGCCTTTGGAGGCAGTAACACAGATTTTATTTAATCAGCTTCTGTATCTCAGCATTGTAAGAGACGGATTAAAATACTGAACTGTGTTATGCACTAATGGAATGGCACACAACACTTTGCAGTATTTCTCTGTAATGCTGCAGTATTTTTTTTTCCACAAGCTAAATGGTATTATTAAGATATACTTAGATGGAAAATCACCACTACTGAATAGTGGGTATTTCTAATTTTTTTTTTTTAAGTCTGAATTGAATTACTGACCTATTATGGTGCTGGGAAATGGTTTAAGGAAATGTGCTATGGAAGTTTCACACAGAATTCCTGCATTTTAAGTCAGATAATCCACTGCCTGTAATTCTTAAAACCACGTGGACATTTAGGGCAGCATTTGTAGTGTTTATCTTCAGTCGAGGAATTTAGTTGCTTGTATAAGGAGGTGTATATTTTTCTACAGTCAATGAAAAGAAATAGACTTTTCCAGCCTGTGGATCAGTGATAATCTGGAAGCTATTGAAGGTGGTTTGTGAAGCATATATGTGCATAAAACTTGTACTGGAGATTGTAATTGATAAATAGTAACAGTTGCAGTTGCATAGCTACAGCCTTAAGTCTACAAAAGAAGCAAGATTAGCTGGGAACATGATTGTAAACCTTTTAATCTTTACACTGGATAAAATGCATATACCATAATCACCAGTAGTTAATAACTTCTTTTCGACTGAGATGATTTATATTACCTCAATTTCCTGTGTTGCCATTAAAACATCTAAGCATTGCAGTAGTAATTGAAATCACAGTAAAAATACATGCTGATTTTCTTTAATTTCTATGAGAAATTTCAAATTCTAGTGGCATGCTGCTGAGGCAGAAGGGTATAAAATTGTTTCTCATGTCAGACAGAGTAATGGCAAAGTATCCAAAGGTCAAGAATAGTGCTGGGTATATTCATATCAGAAGGTAGCCATAACCTAAACCACTACACAGACATTGTCCCAAGTGATGAGAAAATATTGCTCTTTGAGTGAGGCACAGTCTGTAAGTCTATGAAGAGCTGATATAATCATAAAGGTTTAGGTCTGGAAAGGACCCCAGGAGGTCATGTAGTTCTTTACTCTGAAAAAACTACCTGCTTGGAAACCCTCTGCAGAGATGTTGATCTTATCCTTCTTAAAATAGATATGAAGAAGAGCATAATAATAATCTATTATTACTAGATGCTGCGTATAGAGAGTAGTAACTGGAATATCCTATCGTTGCCTATCCTGCTGCTCCTCTCTGTATCTCAAAGGAAAAAGGCGAGATGTATCTACGAGGGCAGTATGTTACAGACAGTAATAACCTGCAAAGGAAAAGCAAGGCAAGAACTAAATAATTCTGTCCTAATCTAACCAAGTTTCTACTTTTATGAGTAAGAAAAGGCTGGGGAGTAAGGCAAGGGACTCTTGGTTGAATTATTATTTCATCATACTCGGCTATTTGATTATTTCCTTAATCCTTTGCTCTGTTTCTTACAGAAGGACCAATTTTCTTTCCTCTTCATATACTCTGCCATAGGCTTTTCCTGGTGATCATCCAATTCCAGGCTTACTTCTGAAGTCTTACAGTAAAATATTTCAGGAGAGTTTCTTCTTTATAAAGCCAATGAGATCGGGACAAGTTTGTGGAGACAGTTTTCTTTGTAATTCAGAGTTTCGGTTGTTACCTGAGCAGTCAAGCATAGATAGCAGTGAAATTTATTAATATTGCCATTTTAGTAATTAGTGCCTAAAAAAGAAACCCAACTGGTTTTTCTTTCAAACCAGCTCAAGTGAAAGTCGGGAAATCCATCATATCCTAAACTGTATTGTCTGTATATTGCATATTGTGTCGTAACGTGACAATGTTTCCCATATTGCAGAGCTAAGACTGACTCAGAATGCCTCCCTCCTGTCACATAAAAGTTAGGATATAGTCCCATTGCCTATCCAGGTGAAGACAGATGGTAAGCCCTTGCTGCTTTTCTTACAGTTCAGGAAGGTGAACAAATTCCACAGGGCTATTTTATTGTATGGTGATTGTGTTTGGTAAGCAAGAGAACAATAGGATTAGAACATAACAGGCTGGATATTATGTGCTGGAACTGAACTTCACTGGAGGATATTTACTCTTTGTCTGAGATTTATATTCAATCTCATTCATACAGTTAAAACTATAATCCTGCACTGCATTATTTATGAATAGCTATTTGAAGTGGGAGATGTGATTAGGTAGTGAGGACTAGGGTAGAGGTGGTAGAGAGACTTCCAGAATGTCATTTGCCTTTTTCTTAGCTGCTCCTAGGTTGCAGGAAGAGGGGGGCAAGATGGTGGGGCACCCTGTTACCCCAGTCCAAGATGGCATCTTTGACTGGTCCAGATCAAACAAAGAGATTGTCTTGCTATCTTCAGTTATGAATCACCATCAGCTGTCCCTGTAATTCTTCTAGCCATTACAATGAGAAAAAGGGTCATGATCAAGGAAAACATCAAGGACAGGATTTCCTATTTGACTTTTTCATTCAACCTCTTCCCTCTTGTGTGTGAAAAGCAGAATTAGACTTAAGCATCAGTAGAAGCCACAACAATTTCATCATGTTTTACTCAAAAAGGGGCATGCTGCATCACTTCTGAAAATCTTAACGCTTTTCAAATGGCAATCATTACATGGGAATAAAGATGCAAACCTTCTGAGCTTTGTTTAACAGTTCTCATTCAAAAAAGTGATAGGACCATGTTACTAACTTCATGCAGATTTACTTTATCAGGGTTACTGTAGTGAATGTTGTAGTGCAGATACCGAGAGAAGATTTTGAAGTGAGTTTGCATCCTTACAAAATCACTGTTGAGCAGCTCTTGAGCTTTATGTTGCTTAGGAGTTTTCCAGTGGAAATATTCAGTATGTTTGTTCTACATTATAGGTCAATATCAGAGGTGGATAGAGCCAGATAGATAATTTTTGATGCAGTATGTCTTCTTTTCTATAATTCAGAAGCCACTCCACTTTCCCCAAACTTGTAAAGAGTGCTTGTTCTTTAAATCCTGAGAAACAGGTAAATTAACTTACATGGTATTATGTGGTACTTCAGCTATTCTGCTGCTGGCTACAGTTTACTTTTGTCTCATGTTGAGTGCCTCTCTCCCTCTTTGCAGTATTTATTATGCTTCAAATGTTGTATTAAAAACATAAGCTACGTGTTCTCAGAAATTTTCACTGTTACTTGGGCTTAAAAAGGATGATAAGCTTCTGAGTAACTTCTAAACTTGAAAGATACTTTTAATATGAATGTTTTACATCAACAGATGTTTGCATTCATAATACGTTAATTCTCTTTCCACAAGAAATAAGACTGCTTTACAGGAAGTGGTCACCTGCAGTTTTTACTAAATTTCATTTTTTAAACGTTTGGTTTCTGTTTTAAATAGGATATTTAATTTTTTTTTAATGTTTGGGGTTTGTTTTAAATGTTGGCTTTTTTTTTTTTTTTCTAGTTAGAATTCCATTTGAAAAATGTCCTTGGAGGATAAAATTTATTTCATTGCCCTACTTCTAGCCACTGAAATCTAAAGTAAACTAACCAAATTGTAACATTTCTCTCAAATAAACTTTTTTGTCCCTGATGGCTCATTTAAAAATCATTTTTACCACTGCTTAACTAGAAGTAATTTATATCCTGCAATGTCACTGTGTTTCAAATAATTAACCAAAAGGTTTGATAATAAAGTCCATGAAATTTTCTTTTTAAATAGCTTCTCTGTTACACTTTTCCCTTACTTAGAGGGGAACAACAAATTTTTTATTACTACATTAACAAAATTAAGTAAAAGAACAAAGCTATACCTACTGACACTTAGATCCATCTTAATTTCTTTTCCTATTAAAAGAAAATAATAAGATAAATAATCAGCACAATAAAACAAGAACTAGTCAATTCACTGTCACAGAGCATGATTGGGGACATCTAAAGGTGCATATTAGAAAGGAATAGGTAGGTGCCTTTTCTATTATGAGAAGTATAAGTTCATGCTGTGCCCATTTCCCAAACAACAGAAACTCCTCCCGTCTCGAATTTGCTATGTAAGTTGAAAGTCATGCCTTTGTTCCTCTTCCTTAGACAGGTAATGTCATATCTAATTATCACCTTTATTGTCAACTTTTAATATTTGCATTATTCCACCATTTACTAGATCTCCTTTTGAATTATAGTGGTATGAATGTCAGTAGATTCAGAAGGGTTTGGGTTTTTTCTATGGCTTTTAGGATACTCGATACTCCTCATCTTCTCTTCAGGAGGGGAACAGATGGCTCAGAAATTCCCCTGGACTGGAATCAACATGTTCTGAGTAACACTGTGATCATACTAAGACTTACTCCTGTGCTTAAAGGCACTGATCTCAGTGTGGCAAATGATGTGCTTGAAATGAAGCATGTGAACAAGCTTTTGCAGCAGTAAGCTCTTATAAGCGGGACAGCATGCTGAAATGGAAGGAGAATGGAGGATGAGATTTGTATTCTCGTTTTATTCCAAGAAAGATCTACACCAATCTTTTCTTCTCCAGATTAATAACTGTCCAAAGAACCAATTCCTCTAGTGGTCTCCCTGTGTTTCTTTGCGTGGTGTCCTTTCATCATTACCATGTCACACACTGATAAATCATGAGAATTGAATATTCTGACAATATATGCCGCTTTGCAAACTTGTTTTGGAATAACAGTTTACCAAAAAAATATTAAAAATTATACATATATATATATACACACACACACATATATATAAAATCCTGATGCTGTTTGTTTGGAATTGGCTGTTGAATGTTTGGGAGCCTTTTATAACCGTAAAAAATTACAATGATACTCACTAGGGAGGGTTTATGAAGGGTGATCATGTAAGATAATTTTTATACAGGGAAATACTGAAAGAAGTTTATAAAAAAGAGCAACAGACTGCAATATGTAATTCTCTTAAGCAATAATAAATTGCCCATATAGAATTAATGATCTCCAGACATTTCTTTTAACAGACTTGAAAAGAACTAATTAATGTAGCACATTTCAAGCTAAGCAAATTGCAGTGATAAATGGGATTACTGGAAGCTATAAATGCAATTCATAACTGAAGGAAAAGAGCAAAACATCACTCAGAACATTAAGGAATGCAATTAAGCAAAACATTTGGAAGTACTTAATTACATCTGCAGAGGACAGTTAAGTGAGAGCTGGTGCCTTGCATTAGTAGCAATATCAAACCTTCAGAAAATTGCTTAAGCATAAAGTAAGTAGACCATTTTCTGTCAGGATGATATCTGATTTGACATGCAAGAAAAATGTTTCTTTATTCATAAATTCTGCAAACATCTGAAAAATAAATAGATTCTTAGTAATGACAAAGCTTGAATTACAGGAAGAAAAGACAGGTAATTAATAAATACACACTTTCTTACTGGTCCAACTGTCTTTTGCTATGATGAATGTATGCTAAAATAAAAAATATGCGAGAAAATGGGATGGAATATAAATCATCTGGAGCTTAATTCCACAAAGTGCAAAACTATGTGCTCTTAATTAAGCAAATCCCTTACAAACTTGTGTGCTTCCCTCGATTTCATTTCCCTTGTTGTAACATTCTTCATTGGACTCTGCACCTCAGCCACTGATCTAACAGATAAAACCCTGAAAGGCAGGTGTTAAATCACACACTCTCATAGAAAAAGAAAAGCTATCTTTGTGAAGGCTCAGGGGATGGCTGGGATGGACTGGCTCATGTTCATTGCTGTATACGACAAGCATTATCTGGAGTGGAAAGGCAATGTTGAGTGTGCATAGCAACTGAGAGAGCTCTGTTGGCTTTTGCATCTCTGCTGCTTGTGGGGAGCAGGCCTTCGAGAGATCCATCAGTTCAACCACAACTAAGTTTTCTCATTTAAGAAGGTAGTTTGTTTTTTCACATGCAGGGGCTCAGGATTGAAGTAGCAAGTACCTAAAGGACAAAGTAATCTCACAGTGTAGCTTGATTCTCCTTGCCTGCCTTAAGCTTAGTCCTAATGAACAGGCTGGCTGTAGGACTTTGTTCCCTGCTTTGTTCCTCTTCTTCTTGATCTGTTTTCTGATAGTTGTTATGATTTCAGCAATGAGATGCTTCTGGCCAAGTGTTCATGCTTGGGGATGTCATGACTGAGGTATTATCAGACATCTATAGAATCACAAGTCTAGATTCATTGCTTAGAAACTGGATTGTCAAATACAAAGGCCAAAAACATTGAGTTGTGTCCCTTCAAATTTCTAAAATAGTAAAACTTCACTTAAAAAATGATGCCTATTCAAAACTTTACTGATATATTTTGAATATCAAATATATATGTCTCTGTATGCTATAGCTGTCTTCTGGACAGAATATTACTCAATGATAAACAAAATCACAAATATATGTGTCTTCCTTTTTCCTTGCAACCCAAAAGTTCATCTGTAATTTGTTTTATTGCCCAAAAGTTCATCTGTAATTTGTTTTATTGCACTACCAAGCAAGTTGGGCAGTTACCAGTGAGTCTTTTAATATTTGATGTTTCTATCTGCATAGCTTTCAGTGCACAGTTGTTTTAAGGTCTTTTGGTGAATACTATAATTGCATTTATGGGTCTGTTCCATTGATCATATGGATAACGTTACTACTTTTAGTGTTGGTGGTAGGGCAAAACACTGCTGAATAAATGCTGAAGTCTTTGTTTAATGTAATTCATAAATGTATTTCTATTTAATTTTAATTCTTCATGGAAATTTTTGTGACCTGTGCTTATATTGCATTTTATACTCTGCTGCAAATGCTAAAATTAAATAAGTAAAATAAAAGGGAAACCAATTGTAAAACATTAATATCTCAGAAGTACAGCCGGTGACATAACATTGTAAAACTAAAGAGTATCCAAAGTAATAAATATTACAGAAAAAAAAATAAAAAAGATTACATGAATAGAAGAAACTCTTATTTTTAAGTTGAGAATATTAATGTTTGATTAAAACAATTCAGGGTGGGAAAAATGTTTCTGTGTTTCTTACATGTGAATATATAGGTTTTTGCTGCTCTCACCCCAAAGACAGCTTCCCCAGGAGCTGTTTGTTAGGAATTACTAAAGTCATATAAAAAGTGTAACAGAATAATTTAGTGAGGAGTTTGAATGAAATTTTATAATCCAAAGCTGAAAGCAGAAAGCAGCTCGGCTTTCTTATGTTCTTCTAAAAAGCCTGTTGTCCCTCTTTGTGATTGCGATGTGAGTAACTCCTGGATGCCACGTAAATATATGTCAGTGTTCTGATGTGCCTTTTTTGAGACCTTTTTATGCCTCCTGACTGTTTTGGTCTTTCAGATTTATTAGATCACTTCTCAGTGCAGCACCCTGTTAGAGACGAGGGTTTAAGATATTGCAACGCCTTGTAACGTTGCCTGTTGTTTCTCCCATGCTTCACTATTTCAGCTGCACCGTACTGAGTAACTGATCTAGAGCACACAGGACTAAACGACCCCACTTTTTCTCTGGGTCATTTTTAAGCCTGTCCAATTCCCAGCTCTAGTTTGAAGCATGGCAGACTAGTTTGTGGTTTGTAGGGGGGGGGGAGAGAAGCAGCAGCGCTTTACAGCGCTTGACTGATCTTAGACCTTGGGCTTTCAGAGGATTTGCAGCTCTGCCCTCTGCGGGTCTCATCCAGTTCTCCTTTACAGGAAAACTTGTGATGAGGTCACCAAGAATCTCACCTGTCAGTACTGATGGTTAGATAAGCTTCTCTAGGCAGCTACAGAGCTAGATACAAGACTCTGCCTTGGTAGCAATAAAATGGTATTTTTTTTATTCAAAAACCCTGCAACTTCCCCTCAAAAAAGGGAGAAGTTACTGATTTCAGTAGCTCTTTTGGGCTAGATTGGAAAGGAAATGTGATTCTGTAGAGAAATTTCCTTTGCCTAAAATACATTAAGTTACAATACTTCTCCTGCTATAAATATAGTGACTAGCCTAACAGTGGAGGAACATTCCTTGCTTCTCTTGCAAGGTAATAGATTTAGAAAGAAGTAAAAATAAAGGCAGTCAAAACTGTAAACTGTTTAGTATCCAGACTTCCAAATGTTACAAACTATATCCTAGGATCGGTCTTAACAACAAATTAGATTAATCTGCATTTTTTCCCCCCTTTTCTTTTTAGAAAAGCTATTTGCAAATTCTTTACATGAGTAATCTCTTGTATTTCCTAACATATGCTTCTTTAGGTGATATTGAGGAGGAACTTTTTCATGGCGAGGCTAACAACGCCCTGGAACAGGCTGCCCAGGGAGGTTGTGGGGTCTCCTCCTCTGGAGATGTTCAAAGCCCACTTGGACACATTCCTGTGTGACTTGATCTAGGTGATCCTGCTCTGGTGGGGGGGTTGGACTAGATGATCTTTCAAGGTCCCTTCCAACCCCGAACATTCTGTGATTTTGTGTGACTGGAAATTATAATTAAAAAAAAAAAACCCAAAACCTGAACATGCAAAGGTTTGGCCACTTCCAGGAATGGTTCGCTGAAGAAAAGGAGGTAACATCTCAGAAATACGATGTTTGCAATGACAAAGCTGCTTTAGCTGTATTGAGAAGTTCAAGGGCAGGCAACCAGTTAGTTGCACCTTTAGAAGCTCGGAGACTTTTTGAAAGCATTGCTAGTCCTTGGAGGTGTTTACACGTTAAAGACTACGTATCCTAATTTTCAAGGAGATTCTGGATGTAGTGTATGGAATGGACCTGGGACAGGATTACAGGGTGTAATGTAGCACTAGTTAGGTATCCCTGACCTAATTAAAAGCAGGTTGGATCTTTGTAGACATGGCTAACTCAGGCCCTGAGTGTGGCAAAACTTCCACATTAGTTAGTCCTGCCTCAAAATCACATTTGTTTTACTCTACTGTAATGACTCAGCTTTTCTCTGCTCTTCATACTCTATAGTATTGACACATTTGCACACTTTTTTTTCCACTTTTTTAAAAAAGAGTAATGGAAAAATATTGTGTAAACCTTCAAGGACTTTTGACATAAGCTGCAAAGCCCAGATAATCAGGGCTTTTCCTGAGGCTACATCAGTAGGTTAAGTCCAAAATGCTGCTGCTACAGCAGATATTACAGTAATTAAAACACTTGAATGAGTACTGCTGTGAATGTGTTTCAGAGGGCCCACAAAGTGCTAAATGCACACCAGGAACTATTTATAAAAACTATGCATTTGTTTTTGTCTGACTCAGTACAGGGCTCTCTGGACTTATTTGGAACCGGAGAAAAACGGATGGCAGAGCTGGCTTTTTATTTCAGTCTAAGTAATGCAAGCAGATGGGAGTCAAGTTGATAATTCATTTTAATGATTTAGTCGGCTAATTTGTCGCAGGTTTGCTCATCCTCTTAACTTTCGTTCATGGTTTGAAGAACTTGCAAGTATTTTCCCTTTGTGCGATAAAGAGTACAGTTGGGCCAGCCTGGTATTTCTCTGGATTTTGTCTTTAATACCAGCCATCACCAGCAGAGAATTTATTCTTTCCTGCAGTCACATTTGTAGAACCGGAGTTTAGCTGTCTGCTTTGTCTAATTGGCATTATAATTCACAGCCAGTCAGCATATTAGTGTTTCAATTTCCCATCTAAAATCATGGCAAAACACATATAACTATAATGGGCTGAAAGTTTTATGTTTCAACAATTATATATTGTAATGCCTAACTAACAATGATTATTCTCTCAAAAGAGATCATTTACATGGGAAGAAACTGCCAATATTAAGTTGGATATTTTCCCGTAAGGGAAAGAGACCTCTGAAATTCATCCTTTCATCCAAAGCCTCAAACTAGTATTCTGTCTGACTCCTTTGTGGCCACCCCTTTCTTCCTCACTATGTTCAGTTTTCTTCCTTTCCATTCATTTAATTAAAGAATAGCTGTTAGTCTTTCTTTTCTTCTGCTTTCCCTCCTGTTGCCCCTTTCTGCCGTCCCCATCCTTCGCTGGCTAGTCCAAGCTGCTGATTCTTGATCAATCAGCCTATATGTAATTCTGCACCAGTCTCTATCTCTACTTTGTTAGATACTCCTCTTTCTGTATTATTATACCTGTTCTTCTCTTTCTTCATTGAATATAAGATCTAGTTTTTCTTGAGCGGTTAGTATTACATGTGCTGGAGTTCTTCAGTCCAGCCTGATTTTGAAGAAAGTGCTGAAGTCTTTCCTATTCCACGAGATGTTCCTGTACAAAAAAAGGCATTATCCAGCCAGTGTACTGACTTTTTCCCCCTTGTTTGTTCTTTCTTCATCACATCAGACTTTAAAGCCCTTTGAGAAAGGAACCTCTTCTCTCGAGACTGCTTTCTTCGCACTGTGTGCATTTGTAATACTCCAGAAATGAATGTATATATAACCAAATATGAGGTTTATTTTTTCCTGAATTGACTTTGTATTGTCAAAGGCTGTGTACACAGGAGGCAGAGTATAAAGATAAACATGTTTCAAGCTACAGTGTGCCTCCGTCATTAAGGGAAGGACACGTTCTGAGTAATTGTTAACCTGTGCAGATGAACCCTTACGAATTTGAGTAGACACTTGTATTTCCATTCAAAACCAAACACAAGGAAACTTGTCAAGTTGACGTATGTGACCTAGAAAACAACCACGAATGACCATTTTTTTAAACAGTATTTAATCCACAGGAAATGTATCAGACTGACAGGTGGAAAGTGAGATTTCCTATCTATGTCTTTGGTCTGGCACAAGCAGGTGTTTAATTCTTCTTTGGCAAGAAATAGCTGTGATGGCTATTAGATCTCTGTTCCCTGTGCTAAGAAGCCTTAACATTTTAACAGTGATGTGTCTGCCCACTCAGTAGGAAATCAGAGAAAACCACATCATCACCAGTTAAATCTTTAAACTGTTTTGGTTTTAAACAGGCAGGTGTGATATAGAACCATTTCCATGTGCTCGTGGACAAGCCATGACAAAGTAGCAATAAATATATGTTTTCTCTGTAGCACATCTTCTAACAGTTTGTCCTGATACCAGATGACATGTTCAGAGTGTCAACAGCTCTGCCTGATGCTGTCATGAAGAGGATGAAGATTATTTCTACATGCTGTGCGAGAATGCTTTTAACTTTTGTAAATCAGTCTTTTCAAAAATGAATCAGAATGAAAACAGCAACAAAAAAAGACGTAGTAAAAAGCAAGTCCCATCTATTAATTACATTTTGCACCATGTTATAAAAATGATCTTTTGTCTCCTTTTAGCAAGAAAGGAGCATTTTTTGCAATTTTTTTTTTGTTTAGAATTCCCTTTCAGGAACTCTGCTTGAAAAACAAGCATTTATTGAAAGTTAAAGCATTTTTAGATATGTTATTAGTATAACTGATTATCATGAGCTTTTTTTCTTTGATATGAGCCAGATCTTTCCCATTGTTACCCTGTAGTCAGCCTGGAATAATGAATGAAGCTTTTTTCCTCTCACCTTATAGTAACTGTGTGTGTATGTGTTTCACTGAACCGTGTGTATGTTTCATTGGAATACAATACAAATCTGATTTATTTTGGCTGATGATTTTTTTTTAGTACTTAAGAGTATTTCTTTGAAGTCTTTTATACACGGTTTCTTTCCTTTTTCATTCCTTCCTTTCTTCTTTCCTTTTATCATTTTCTTGGAAAAAAAAAGAAAAACTCCCATATCCAGTCACTTGGTTATTTTTGTATTTCTAGTGGTGTTTCTGCCCTCATTAAAGTCATTGGAAAAGCAGTAAATAATTTCAGATGCACAAGATGTGAAGTTGATGCTGAACTTCTGAAGATTTTCTGACTCCTCGTTGGCCACTGCCAGGGTTGAGTCTTAACTAAACACTCAAGCAACTTGTTTTATTATTGATTTTTGTTCTGTGTTGTTGATATCTTACAACTCTGTTGCAGATGAGTAGAGTGCACCTCACTCAAAGAGAGAAGCAGCAATATGTTTTATTGAGGTAAAACAAAAATTTGACAGAGTTCAGTAACTTCAGTGGAATTTAACAAAGTTTAACAGTGGTTTACCAAGGTTCAATAAGTTTGATGGCAAGGTTCACTTTATTAATTACTGCATGGAGGAAACATACGAAGAAAAACTGAGTTAAGATTGAATTATAATGACTCACACAGAGACTGGAAACATGGAGGGTAAGAAAGACCCTCCCATTGAGTCATGAGGTTCAGAGTGGACCCCCTTGCTTTTTAAATTCCTTACGGATCCTGGGTACAGCTAAGTCCAAACTTAGTATTAGACTTGGACAATGGTTCATGTCTAATGGAATTATCTATACAAAATTGATAATAATTAAGTAGCTACATGGATTAGTAATGTTTCATGAGTATTAATTCAACGTGTTATCAGTCACTGAGGATGTGTTGTAAGGGCTCTCTCCACCTTGGGCAAGGAAGGATGTCTTAGCTTCATGTAAGGAATCTTAAATCTTGAGAGGCATCCCTGCTCAAGGGGAGAGTCACCTGGCATGCAGTCCAGCTGCTGTTCAGGGAGAAATTAAATTGGACTCGTCTTGATGGTAAATTTATAGAGTGAAGTAGTTGGCTGCTCATCAATAGTGTAGACAAGATGGATGTCTTCATTTTAGCTCTGGTATCTTGTTCTGTACTTTGGTTATCTTGCATTTTGGGGCTTTGAAACCACCTTTCTAAATATTTTTCTGAGGCACTTTCACTCCCTCGTACACGAACCAGGAGCTTTCCAGATAACAAGTTCACCACAGGGCTTGAGGCCTGGTGGTCCTTAGTCAGCCTGAACCAAAGCACAGCTAGGAGTCAAGTGTATCCATCACAAACTCTCATGCCATTCATGGACTAAAAGAGTTGAAATGTGGGTCATGTCACCGTTTTCTTCATGGCAACAGGAAAAGTGAAACCCAGGGAAAGCATCGTTAACTGAATACTGAACTAACAAGAGCCAGTGTACTTGATTGGCTGTTCAATGGCTGCTGAGAGGCCTACTCTGAAATGAAGAGCTTCAGGTTTGAAGAATGTTTCTGTGGTGTGTGAAGTTACTGCAGTGTCTTTTCAGTAGCTTGCTCAGGAGAAGAAAGCTTTCTCGGTATTATATCATTTATTTTTTTCACATACATGGTTCTAAATCAGAAAATATATTGTTAATTGTTATGACTTGTAAAATCCTGGTTTTCTTTCAGTTTGGTAAATACGCCTTTTCTTATGTAGGACATATCAGAACCCAGTACCTCCAAGTTCACAACAGAGATGACACTCGTATTTCTGTTGGCATTTTAGACTCGAGTTAATTAACATTTTTATAGGAGCAATAATTAACATTTTATGAGCTGGATTCTCTCATCCCTTGAACCTACTTTGGCTTCACTTCATACTGGAACATATAAAGGGGTAATGTTACAAAATGCTAATGTTCAATTTGGGTCTAAGGGCAAAATGAACTTCATAAACATTGCTGAATTGCAGTAATAGCACTGAGATCCATTTGTAGGAAAAGAAATGGCAGCAAGCCTTTAGCAGCAGTCCAAGGTCCTGAGCTAACACTGAATAATAATTATTCTATAAATGTTATTCTGTTTGCTGTTATGTTGAGTAATATTGTTTTAGTGATGTGACAATCCCTCAACTATCTATCTGTGTTGTTTTGTATTTAAATTGTAAGCAGGTAAGGGCAGACCTCTGTTGTCTTGTGGCACTCCTAACAAAATGAGGATTTCAGCAAAATTTTAGTTGTAATAAATGGTCCATCAGATCATTTGAGGACATGCCTAGGGAATGACGATGTTTTAATGCCATGCCTAGACTAGTTGCTATCAGTAGCCCTCCAAAGCCTGCTTTCTTTCTGCATGGAATAGCACTTTTGACAACTGCAGACACAGGGACACAGATTTCCATCAGTAGTAACAATGTGCATATTAATGCCTTTCAAGACAACATTATATGGAAAATGCAATAAGGTAGATATCTGTTGTATTTGGTTCAGTTCCTGCAGTGCCTGTTCCTTGCATGAAAGTTTTTTCCATGTAGGGTGTCCCATTAATTTAAAAATGATCAATTATTGTCAGTTGTTGACGAATGATGTTGAGGCTGTAACCTGGATGAAATACTTAGTTTCCTGTATCAAAATACAGGAGAAATGAGACCAAAAGACGTATCAAAGTGCAGCCGTGCTATGTTCTTAATGTTTTTATGACCCAAACAACATATGATTTTTTAAGATTTCCATTCATAGAGATGCATACTTACAGCCATTTTCTCTTAAGTGTTCTTATCAATGCAGTATTCCAGTACCAGTTCTTCAGGTTTACTTGGGATGAGCGATCTGATGAACATGTTGCACAATAGATCTTCCCTTGCCCCAAGTGGGAGAAGTATCTCATTAAGGAAAGAGCTTATTTTTTTTTCAAGTGAGAGATTTTAAAAATAATTTAAGTTAAAATCTTGCAAAATTAAGCTGAAAAATACCCATTCAAGGTTTACCTGCTCAAAATTGAAGTCCTTCCTCTTACATTTCAGGAAGCTTAGAGAAATAACAGAGGTTTGCTCAGCTACGTTGTGTTTTGCAGCAAATGTCTCTTGCAGTCTGTTTTACCCGTCTCCTGATGCTTTTTGAAGTAGCAGGAAGCCTATGTGCCTAGAAAAATGTTCAGGCTGTGGCACGGTGGAAAACAGTGTTATCTGTATTATCTGCTGGAGAGATCACATAGAATCGAGCATTATGTCATTTAGTGTGCCTGGGTTTAAGGCACTTTCTTGGCTCCAGCTGGGTAGGACAAATGTTTTCTTTCAAAGTCTTCTTACCTAAGAAACCCCAAGGCGACTAGATGGGACTGCAAAGAAAGGCAAATGCAGTATACGATCTTGTTTCTAGTCAAAATGTTGTGGACTGAAAATCAATGTTGTTTCTCCAACATTATTTCATGTGCAAACTGCATATAACTTTTTACTGGGAAAAAAAAAGTAATAGGTGTGATTGCTGATCATACTGGAATAAATTACTGGTTCACAAAATTCGTGAGCAACTAAAAATTTCAAGTGTCAATCTCTTTAATCTTCTTCACCTGAGTTGTAATGTCATCTTAAAATGTAAGTTTTTAATGCTCAACCTTCGACAGACAAGGTAGTGCCAGAAGTAAATATGTCAATGCCAACAATGAGGAACAGCATACATTTTGAAAAGTTAAATCTTTTGTGCAGTAAAGAGAAAATGCTACCAGTCACAAACAATTAAAAAAAAAAGAAAAGGTTCAAGGAAGCAAAAGACAGCCTTTTCTAATGGTCTAATGAGGTCTACTGAATTTTCTAGATGGCTCTATGCAATTTAAGATAACAATCTTGATGGCCTGCCAGCAAGTAATAATATAAATGAAAATCTTTTAGATTTTCTACATCTTCTCACGGCAGAAGAAAGATGTAAGGCTATGTTTCTGTAGGTTGAAGTTATCAAAGCACACTTATTTCAAGATCTGGGATTGTAAAATCCAGGAGCAATTGAAAAGATACACTACACACAGTTTCCTGTTTTGATTTAATCTTTTAGCACCATTGTAATGCCTAGCATTAGGTTACAATACAAGAATAAAGAAAATCAATTTACTTACATTAACATCTTTATAGACTTCCTCTGGGAAGTCTATTTTCTCGGGAGAGTAAACACTAGTAGCAGAGCTGGCCTACATGGCCATTGTTGTTGTAGCTGTTCACAGTCTGCCAGCTATAATCTTTCTCAAAAAAAATTTCTCTTCTGCAACTTCCTCAATAGATTCCATAAAGTAGGAATTATTAGAATTATTTCAGTTGGGCAAATAATAATTCTCCTATTTAATCTCCGGCTTGTGATTATAGTTTGAGGATTTGCTGTATGTATTGAAGGATGATTAAGTGCTTTTTATGAGATCGGCCCTGATGCATACATTACTTTGCCAATTTAACGCTGGTACAAGAGAGTGCTCCAACCACTTGCCATTGTGACTGGTGTACAGGTTGTCTGAGCTCAAATGGACCACAGGACAATGGATAAGGATGTTGCTATGAGTGGCTCTACTAAACATGTTTAGAAGTGTGCTATTCATGTTAAATCAGTTGCGTTGTCATTCACAAGACAATAGGATTAGATCGAGGATACCTGACAATGGAAGAAGCCAGTCACACATTGTCTCCAGATGGAAGGTCTGGAGGCATTGCCTGAGATATTTATAAATCACACAGAAAGTCTGTGATAAACATGGGCCTTATTCTCTTATTTCCCACATTTCAGGTTGGAGCTTCTCTCAAGAGTGCAGAATGGTAGTCTTGTCATTGTTGCTACTGTACTGTGAATTCATTGGAAATGACAGCATTGCAAGAGCTGTAAATTCATTAATAATGACCCTTTCAATCAGTAAAAGAATAAAGTCAACTGGAAGAAGTGTATATCCCGCCAAGTTTATTCCTGTGTTTTTAGTCTGTCTGAATAAATAAAGAATGTTGTCCTCACACAGTTTTCAGGGAAGCACAGAAAGTGGAAGGGTCCTCTGGAGGTCACCTGATTCATATCCTTGACATCTTTCTAACAGTAGATCAGCTGAACTATGGCTTCATCCTTCCAAGTCTTGAAATTTTCCAAGATGGATATTCTTCAAATCTGAACCTGGTTTAGTGCTGCACTATGCTCCTAGTAAAGAAGGTTTTTACCTATGTCCTATCTTAACATCTTAATGTACTGTTTGCAGCCATTGTTCTTTGCATACAGAGCTGGGAAAGAAAGCTGTCATGAGCATGCTCTGTGATGGATGAATTTTCCATGTTCTGTGCTGTGCTGAACAGACTCTGAAGTTGCAACATTCAAACTAGATGGATTATCATTCATCGAAAACAAGGGTAACATCTAGAGAAGCTCATTAGCAATATCAGCTGAGTGGTTAGCAGTGGATTTCCTTATGTGTCCTGTTGGCCCCAGTGGTATTTCTGGAGTGTGAAGTAAAGATCAGATAGGAATGTGATTTTTCTTTCTAACCAAAGAATATATAATTAATTTTCTTCAAGCTTTATTTTCATACCACTGCTGCACCAATTCTTGTGCTGAGAGGGAGAGTGCAAAGCAGAAATACAAAGTGGATGCATGTCTGGGACTTAGTGAGAATCGGTGATGTGATTACATCTTTGCACAGACAGATTTAGATTTGCTATTCATGGGGATCAGTCTGAAGTGTTTTGTTGACATCTGTGCGGTGTTTCATAGGATTCATGTGCTTAAGACATTCCTAGAATCGATGGGGGAGAGGATGTGCTTGTTCATAATTGCCATGTGCTTATTTTACGGGGTGAGATTTAGTTTAGCTAGTATTGTGAACCATATTAACTTTGAGAAAAGACTTCAGTTTTTTGTAAGTAGATGTGAAAAATGCATGCACACATATGTGCATGTGCAGACTCAGCAGTTAGCATTAACCAAAGTGCATTTTCCAGGTTTACTGTACATACTTGATGTTTAGAAAAAGCCATATATGTACACATGTGTTTGTAGTACGTTTCTTCATCTATGAATCTGACCATTTGTCTGTCATTTTGCTGCATCCTGTCATTTGCCAAGATTAACTGCTAATAACTGTGTCTTTTCAGTTCTTCCCCAAGGTAAACCTGTAAACTGAATGGCCTTTAATCTACAAAACACTTGTAAAGTTTGGGTGAGAAACCACATTACTTTGGTTTTATAGGTCTATTTTTTACTGTGTCTGTGACTTAGTAGTTTTCTAAATGGAGTGTGTTGTTCAAGAAGTGCATGTTTATTATATAGTTGACTATTACCCTGGCAGCTAAGGGAGCTCTCCTTTTTTGTTCCTTTATGGAAGTTAGAGCAATACCAGAAACACTTCTCACTTCATTAAATTTAGATATGCCTTAATGATTTTTAAAGCCATGCCTCTAGTAATAGTAATAATATTGCAGTGCATGTTACACCTTGTTGCTAGTTAACTGTAGAACGAACGTAGCCCTATGTACAATTACATTTCATAATGTGCACATAGTTTTAATTTTTAGATAAATTCCCTGATCGAATTAAATAATTTATAGTAGATAATGTCAGGAGCACATAAAACAGATCAGCCTACTGGCAATAATGTGTTTGGGGGGTTTCTTCCTTGGAAAGGAATGGAGAGAGAGAGCATATTGTATTTGCTGAAAATGTTGTAAATGGCCGAAGGACACTACTAATAGGGAAAAAACCCCAACATGTTATTTTCTGATTTAAAGAAAAAAAAAAAGAACAGAAAAAGAAAAAGCCATATTAGCTTTTTGTTTTTTAAAGAGACAATAACCTCACTTTTTCTTCTGGTGATTATTTTTCTATTCATCTATGCTGATTTTACAAAATTACAGAGCAAACACTATTAGAAAAACATCTTTTTTAAGTGTTATTTCTTAGATTTTTGAATGTGAAGATTCCCAAAGGAGTGCCCGTGTTATATTTGAAAGTACTTCATCATATCCATAGGACACCAAAAGAAAAAAACAAAACGTGATTTCAAACTGATGTATTAAGAGGAAATAATGAATGCATCCTGCTTAGAACAAATGCCTACCAGAAGGGTGTTGTAGGCATATTGCAAGGACTACTGTCATAGCCAGGTTTATCAGCATAACTACAAAGTTCTCTTGTTTAGCTGTCTCCAGGTAAATGAACAAAATTAACTCTTGATTTATTTCCTTCATGGGTTTTGCAGACAGATCGTCTGCTTTGCATAAATTGAATAATTCTGCAAGACTTTCAAGCTTGAGTCACAGGACATAGCATCAGGAAGCTTATTCTTGGTGTCTTATACATGCCTATCATTACTTCAGAAGAATCACAATACTTTTTGCTTCAAGGGCAAGAACCGTCTCACACAATGAAAAAATGGTTGAAAGTAAGAGGAGAAAAGGGGTCCCAGTTAGACAGTGGAAAACTGACTTGTTAAATTGAATTTATGTGGAGGTGATTTCTTAAATTAAGAAGTGGCCTGTTAGGATTGACATGAAAACCCTGATATGCAATTGTTTGGTTTTACTTATTTAAACAAGATAAAACTCTCCTTGGAAACTATTTTTTTTAGTCTTAGTGTAGTCATTAGTATGTGTCATATTTCTACTGCAACAGGCTACTTAAAATACTGCTTTATTTATAGGTATCTTATCTTGTCTTTCATTAATATCTCCAAATCTCTCTGAATGTTGTGGAGATGAATCCAAAGAAGCCAGCTACTTGTGCAGTGTTTTTGCCATACCCTTGCAGCTGCAGTGCTTTGTGTGGAGGTATAGAGTTTGTTACTTTCCATTGTTTCTAGTTGCATTTTAAAGAAAATAACTAAAATGGGATAGCCTGTTCCCAAATACAAATTACACTTCAAGCAACTGTTTTATTTCTATGCGTTGCGTAGACTGTACCATTTCCCTGCCTTCCTACAGATTGTGTGGGAACACCGCTGTAAAGAAATGAAACAACTTTTTTTTCTTTCCCTTCTGAGGTTAACTCTGGTGTCATCCCTGGTATGGCATCAGGGTGCCTTAAATGGGAGGCACTGCCCCAGCAGATGCTGATCAAACTCCAGATCAAGCAAACCTGGGTTTAAACACAGGCGATACAGAATGTTTGCTGTCTGTGATCAGCTATCCAAGAACATTGACATTTATCCTGCCACACTTTTGGGCACCGAATCCTCGAGAATCATTGTAGTAGGGGAGGGAGAAGTTTATGCTACTGAGTATTACATCATGGCTCTGAGAACAAAGTTGCTTGATGGTAAGATACAAAATAGCAGCTGAATTAACCTGCTAAGACTATAATAGTCAAAGTGACTCATGGCTGAAAATTTCTGGGTTTTGCTCTGAAAGCCTGTCCTGCCTGCTGTCTTGAAGCAAAATTGGTGGTTAGTGTTGTTATTGTCAAAAAAAAAAGCTACAATAGTTTTGGTAGTACTTTGAAGAAGCAAGAAATTGAGAAAATTGAATATTCAATGGGAAGTAAACAAGACTTTACCATACAGGAATGGGTACCGGTGCCTTGCCAGTGTTTGATCCCTGAAGCCTTCTGTCTGGAGATGTAGTTAACGTACTGTTAACTACTGCTGTTCACCAATGGAGTGCTCTTTTGAACTGCATTTCCTGCACTGACCTCATGTTTTCTTTCACCATTTGTAATTTACGACCCATTAAAGAGGTTGTTTGATGTAGATGCGGCACAAAACAGAGTAACTGCCCTAGTAAAGCACAGACTTTGGCAGTGTCAATCAAATTATCCTTTCTGCATAGTAATGTCAGTTTTAATGATATCTCAGAGAAAATGTTTAGCTCACTACGGTGGATGCCAAATAACCTTATAGCTAAGGTGCAGGAAATTGTGTTGAAAATCAGAACTTAAATTCTCAGCAGCTGCCAAGAAATGGGTTGTGACTGTGCAAGTTACGTGCCTCCAATGAAAAAAACTTTTCAAACTCTAGCTATTGTCTTGATCCTGATGTTTGTCAGAGATGAGAATTACCAGAGGACTTCCTCACTAATACACAACAGCACCTTATCAAAATCAAGACCATTTGCTAGCAACCAGCAGTATTTAATAGGATGTTCAAGCCCAAGGTAGTGTTTTGATAGAAGAAAGAGTTGGACAGAAGAGTGCAAGTGGACAATCACCTCATAGGGATGACTGCATCTGCTTCCTAAGACAAGCAGCAACTTGCACCTACACCAGCTGGTAACCAAGTAACCAGTTGCTAGTTTAGGCTTGATCTATTCGCTAATGGTGCAAATTTTAACAAGACCAAGGGACAGGTCTTGCTCTCGGGTCACGACAAAGCCATACAAAACTACAGTCTTGGGGAAGTGTGGCTGGAAAACTGCCCAGTGGAAAAGAACCTGGAGGTATTGGTTGATAGCCATCTGCATATGAGCCAGTAGTGTGTCCTGGTGGCCAGAAGGCCAACAGCATCCTGGCTTGTATCAGAAACAGCGTGTCCAGCAGGACTAGGGAAGTGATTTTACCCCTGTACTCAGCACTGGTGAGGCAACACCTCCAATACTGTGCTTAGTCACTTCAAGAAGGACATTGAGGTGCTGGGGTGTGTCCAAGGAAGGACAACAAAGCTGGTGAAGGGTCTAGAGAAGAAGTCTTACGAGTGTCAAGCTTTGGAACAGGCTGCCCAGGGAAGTGGTGGAGTCACCATCCCTAGATGTTTTTAAAGGATATGTAGATGTGATGCTAAGGGACATGGCTTAGTGGAGGACTTGGCAGTGCTGGGTTAACAGTTGGACATGATGATGTTAAAGATCTTTTCCAGCCAGAACGATTCTAGGATTCTATTCATAATTAATGTGTCAGATTTTTAACTATAGGCTTTTGGGGAAGTGAAGGCCCATAGGTTTCAATCAAGAGGAAAATATTTTCACTTTCTTAATGCTTATATTATGACACGATGTTAAAAAATGTGTAAAAAGATTCACATTAAAACCTGCCTACACCACTCCAATCTATGAAAAAATTACTAGCAATAAAAATATGTCTTAAGAGGGAGCTTATATTAATATTTCTTTTTTATGCACTATATAAGTGTAGATACTTTCATTGTACCATCTGAAAATACAATTAATATCTTTAATTTACTCTGTGTGACTCATTCCTCTTTTACATATTACTTCTTTAAAAATTATAGCTCAAGTGATAATGAAAGGAAAAAAAATAAACAACCCCTCAAAATAGTATGTGGTGCCTGAATAAACCAAAGCTAAGGATTCCTTTTTTCACTGTCCCATGAAGATCATAGTGTATCTCAAGGATAAGTCACTCCTTAAAATAGTGTTTCAGCAGAGGACCAGTGGGAAAGGTGCTACAAATACTCTGCCTAGATTCTGCAAGATTTCTCTAAATCAATCTCTTGTCAGTCCAGAGATGATACAGGTTCCTGGCTGTATCTTTATACAGTGCTAACTTCTCTTCAAAAGCCCAACTTAGACACCTGCATGAGATTCAAACAGTGCTGGGGCTTCCTAACTCACCTGGCCTTGGCTCTTGCAGAGCTCTGTGAAGGTCACCATCGCTGCCCTACCAGATTAATGCAGCCAAGGCATTGTGCTCTTGCTGGCAGCAATCACTGTCGGGAGCTGCAGAGGGGAAGATTGTAACAAATCCCACCTACAAAATTATTGAGCAGCCTGCTCACGGGAGATAGTGTTTATCATCCTGTTTGGTAAGAGGTTGAAAAGTGAGGTATGGTGCTTTGAACTCCTTTTTTTTTTCCTAAGTGTTCTAACGATCTCTCTATGGTCCAACTTTTTTTTTATTAATCTTTCTAAGCTTTTACATAAATTTTGCATTTGCTTCTTTTCAGCTGCAGAGAGTATATTCTTTGGCATGTAAATCTAGCTCTCAAAATTCAGGCACATACAGCTTCATGCATCAGCTGGTCCATGAAGTGTACATTAGCTTTGTGCACACTGAAGTCATTGGCAAAGTGTTGATTTATTATTTATTGAGGCAGTAATGGCCAGCAGTTTTAAATAGACCTTCAATCTGCATTGCTTAATATGCCTTGGAAAAGAATCTTTGCCATCTGAATTGCTGTAATATATTTTAAGCATCTTTTCCTGTGTCCTTCATCTGAAAAAAAAGGTGCTCAGCAATACATTTTGCATAATACCAATGTATATAAAATACAGTGTATTGTAATTTCTTTGTTGAGAGGCTAGCTCCCTGATAATTGCTGCAAAGGACTCCATTCTAATTGGGTTTATTCTCAATAAACTTGATCTTTCCACTCATACTTTTCTGCACCCTAGGTATCCTAATTATGCTTTTCTGCTAATAGAAGTTGATTCTTTTTTTTTGTTTGTCTTCTGCTGTCTGTTTCATTGTACTTACTTTTTTATTACTTTTGAACAAGCTATAACACAGACAGTTTGCCATCTGTTACGATATTTTTCTTAGAAAAACATTTTTTCTCTGTAATTTGCTAAGTGCTCTTACTTTCTGCTAGGAAACTTCCATTATTTTATGTATCTGTTTCAAGCCTGAGAAAAAGGCCCCTTCCCTTCCCTTCCCTTCCCTTCCCCTCCCCCACCCCCCCCCCCCTCCCCCTCCCCCCCTCTCACTCCCCCCCCCTCCCCTCCCCGTCCT
>WTSP01018398.1:71023-85009 GCA_025331215.1 Actenoides lindsayi | reverse complement strand
GGAACAATTTCTTCCCCTTGAGGGTTGTGCAGGGCTGTCCCAGGCTGCCCAGGGCAGTGGTGGAGTCCCCATGATCCTGTGGAGCTGTGGTGCTGAGGGACAGGGGTCAGTGGTGCCCTGACAGCACTGGGGGAACAGTTGGACTTGATGACCTTAAAGGTGTCTTCCAAGCAGAACAATTCAATGATTCTGTAATGAAAACAGGTTCTCTGCAGAGAAGCAATTGGTATATTAGAACTGTTAACCTTGCAGCCTCTTGCCAATCCCCTTTCAAATGCAGGTTTGCTGACAGAAATTTTGTGGATTGCACGTGGGGTTGGGTATCAGCAACCTAGAGCTGCTCTCTGCTTTAGACAAGACCAACAAACACACACCATCACTTTTCGAACCATTTTGCTCAAATACCACTCTGTGGATTCGAATGTACCCATTTCATCACAGCAACCAACCTCTTTGGTGTCTGCCCTGGTGTTTCCTCTGACATTTGCATCAATATTTACAGTGGGGAGGAGATCTGAAACGTGAAGGAACGGAAACAGTTTGCTGTATTCATTAATTATTCTTTCACTGTGTTTTGAGGGAGGGAAACCAAGAGAGAGGGGGAGTAAAAATAAATAAGTATTTCTGAAAATAACATCGTTGCTCAAGTCTGGTCTTCCAGCTGCCCCCCTTCTCATCTCTTCCCTGTGTTCTAGGTGGTTATCACCATTATCACCGGCCTGCCCGGCTGCCGCTGCAGCGATCTCTGCACTTTTCTCGTCGCTTTCAACAAGGAGCACGGAAGGTTTGTTGCATTTGAACTCCTCGTTGTGGAAGAAATTAAAATACCAACGTTTTCACTTCGTTTTTTCTCTTTGTTTTGTGGTTTGGGTTGTTTTGGTTTTTTTAAGATCCCAGTTTCTAAATTGCTAACAGTGGGGTGAGAATAAATTCAGTGAATATTGTGAAGCGTCTTAACTAGCACATGGCACACTGGGCTATCTACCTTAACTAGTCCATAGCACACTCCAGAGTATATTGCCTCAGTCCAGAACTTACTGTCTGTAAGTTCTCCATGGGACAGCAATGGGCCCTTGTGGCTAAGAAGGCAAATGTTCTCCTGGGAGGCATAAGGAGTGTGTCCAGCAGGCCCAGGGAGGTTCTCCTCCCCTCTACTCTGCACTAGTGAGGCCACCTCTGGAGTGTTGTGTCCAGTGCTGGGCTCCCCAGTTCAAGAGGGACAGGAAAATACCAGAAAGAGTCCAGCAGAGGCTATGAGGATGCTGAAGGGACTGGAACATCTCTCTGATGGGGAAAGGCTGAGAGCCCTGAGGCTGTTTCGCCTGGAGAAGAGAAGCCTGAGAGGGGATCTTATGAATGTTCACAAATATCTTGAGGATGGTGGTCAAGTAGTAGGGGCCAGGCTTTTATCAGTGGTGTCCTGTGATAGGATGAGGGGTCACAAACTGGCACACAAGAAGTTCCACCTCAACATGAGGAAAAATTTCTTCCCTGTGAGAGTGACAGAGCCTGGACCAGGCTGCCCAGAGAGGTTGTGGAGTCTTCTTCTCTGGAGACTTTCCAGACCCCCCTGGATCTGTTCCTGTGTGGCCTGCCCTGGGTGACCCTGCTCTGGCAGGGGGGTTGGACTGGATGATCTCCAGAGGTCCCTTCCAATCCCCACCATTCTGTGATTCTATGAACCAGAAGCTGTGGGAGAAAGTGCACAGATAGCTGTGGTCCTGCAGATGAATTTGGGATTGGATGGCAAGCGAAGGCAGCAATCAGCCCTTACATGCAGGGGAGACAACGGCTGATCTTCCTCCACCGAGCACATGCAGCATCGAGGTTTTCCCCAAGGGAGCATCTTGACTGAGAATTCCCTGATCTCTCCTTCAAGCAGACAATAGTTGATTGCAATAAATACAAAGCATATGTACATACACTTACCCCTTACAGGTCTGCTCTCCCATGAACATCCCCCAGCCTGCCAGCCCAAATGGCCAGGAATTAATTTTCAACAGACTTGAAGTAGTCACCTATAATGTTTCCACACAATGTGTGTTTACTTTGCAAGATCAAATTCATGCTCAGAACTCAGAGGAAAACAGAGAGGCCCCATAGAAAAAAACCCTGTATGTGTACATTACAGAGAAAAAATAGAAAGCAGCTCTACAAGAAAGAATTACAACGGTTTATTTTGTGCATTGCTTGCTTAAAGCTACATGAATGTTATAAGCAAAGCTCTTTTTGTTCTTCTTAGTTTTGTCCTTCTTATTTTTGTCAAGAGAAAAGGAAATAAACAGTTTACTGGTAGAAGAATAACGGCAGAGCCATAAATACTTATCATGCATCATAGAAAACAGCATCTCCTCTTCTTAGAGCAGATGACGATCTTCCTGATAGCTCAGTAATGCAAAAAGGCTATTGCTCAAACCTGCTTTTTTTTTTCTGAGCAATTTAGAGGTTTCCCATTGCCAATTCCAATTGCAAGTTGAAAGCGTGCTGAAATCCCAGCTACAGTTTTGCTAAAACCTGGTCAGGAATGGGAAAATAACATCGAATTTGTCAGCTCAGCCTTGGAGCACTCTCGTTCTGTTCAAGGCATCCATTTTTCACAACCTCTGCTGGAAAACACAGTGACCAAAACTATGCTTTTGGTTAGTGAAGTAGTGAATAGATCTTCCAGTGCAATTCCGTATTTCAGAAGGATTTTGTTAGCAAGGGGCTAAGCGAATTCTCACTCCCAGTAACAGCTGTGAACCCTGCTGAGGGCATCTGGTGGGTAGTTAATACTTGTTGGGAAGTATCTCGCTTTAAGTGTGTTTTGTTTACAAAAGGCATTCCTATGCTTTTTAACACAGCGTTAAAAGATATTGTGCCTCCTGTTTGTTTATATGTAACGTTCGATTCATGTTGTCTTTGTTCACTCGTACTGATTCTCCTCCCTACGGGGAGCTAACGTACCAAAGGGCTTTTTTGATTGCCTTTGAGTTGCAATTGAGTTATAATAATAACAGCCTAGATACAGAAAGGTTATTAAATGAAGTGGTGTAAGGTTGCTGGCCCAATTATTTCCCTTCTAGGCAGCAAAAATAAGGAGAAACTCCACAGAAGGTCAAATGCAAATGGCTGTCAGAGTAAGCAGGGTACACAGGAAGAGCTCCTGCAGCAGCACTGCCAGCAGAACAGGCTCCTCTCCTCCCGGGGCTGTCACTTTTTAGGCAGTGGTGTCCGACTCCAGCTGCTGTCCCTCGGTGCCTTTCCCTGCAGGGCTGCTGGGTCCACATCATCCCCCCGAGCACGGGAAGGGCCGCAAGCGTGGAACAGATACAAGTCTCTTCCCAGTTGTCTTGCCAACATAAAACTCAGAAATACAAAGCTCTGCAGAAGTAGGGAAAGAGGTTACATCGGAGGATCTCTGTTAACAGTGCAGCTCCAAACCTGGAAGGAAGCCTACGTGGTAAATCTATACAGCAAGTCCTGCCCCAGGCCTGACTCGCCATCACTGACACAGTAAAAACACAGACAGAGGTGAACTGGGCATGAGCTGCCCCCACCTCCAGTGATGAAAGAAGCCTCCAGTGATGAAAGAAGCCTCCAGTGTGGGTCTCCCATGAAAGAACCTACAGGAGCACGGCAAGGTGCACGTCAGTCAGCGCGGGAATGGAGGATGAGCCCTGCTGCCCCAGCTCACCAGTGGAAGATCTGAGGCTGGTACGGCAACTGGAGTGCTTAACATGCACAAATGGACAGAATTGAGAGCAGTTCGTAGGGAAGTCATCGTTTCATCTACAGAGGTTGACCCCCCACAACTAACAGCTGTTTAACTACACATGTGAGTATTCAGATTCTTGCTTAGGTTCCTGTAGAACTGGGGTCCGGTCTGAAGCGGTTCCCTCTGCAGCCTTCCCTCTTGCAAACATGTTGTAAGAGGAGACTGAGGAATGTGCAGGCTCCCACTCTCGTGGCTAGAGAGCAGGAGGCCATGTGTAGTACAGGCTGGCTCAGGTGGATGCTGCTCATCAAGGTACCCACACTCCCTGTGCAAGCAAGAGCAGGGTCCTGGACCACCACTCGGAAATTTTAGGAAGCAAACAGGAGCTACCCCACAGCTGAATTCTGGTGGTGTGTGTCAGCAAGCTCCGTCTGAACACAAACCCAGCATTGTAAACACTCCCATAGCACATCCCTGCGACGGACTGAAGGCGAAGTATGCAAGGATTTAATTTGGGCTTGCATTTGCAAACTTGGGTAGTGAAATATTTTCTAGCAGTTACATGAACACGAGTTCAGAACAGCATCAGAAGAAACCAATACAATAGCTTTCAGTGGTTTTTTTTTTCAAGGATCTCTCCTTTTCTCTGTTATTTCACCAGACTACGTAGGAAATCTGGCAGATGTTTAGCTTATATGCTTACTAAACCTGCTCCAAATAGGTCAGCATTGTTACGTATGTTAATTTGTTGAGGACGTATTTCCTGTTTCCATGTTGCTTCTCCATCCCATCCCAGTTCTGAAATTGTTTGCCAAATCTGTTTTCAGAGACACGATTACCATTTCAGAAGAAGCTGACACAGCAGCTCCAGCAGCAGACATTTATTTAATACCAGATAAAGGCCTTCTGGGTGTAACTTGCCAGATCCAAGGCCCAAGCCTGTATTTACGTAAGCTGAGCTGGTGCTCCAGACTGGGTCCTGACGTCCACTGGTGTGAAATGACAACAGAATGAGATTCTTGAAAAATCCCTTATGCACCTGCAGGCCAGACACCATTAGTTACCATCTCATCTGTTTTGTGAGCCAAGGATTGTGATGGCACTTAGCTCACCTCGTACTGAAATCCACCATGCATTAAGGCTTTCTGCTGAAAGATGCCAGGTTGCAGTACTTACATTGTGTATGGCTACTGTTACCTGTAGCAATGCCTGCAAACCACTGGGGTGAGGTGGCTGGGTGGCATGAATAAAGAGAAAATAGACTTTCCTGGTACACACAATTCTGCCAGGACTGAACCTCCAAAGCAAGGTAAAGGCACCTGAATCAGACTTCTGCAGTCTTAAAAATGAAGTGCTAGCTGAAACTAAACGTTTGCTGTATATTGGAACTACTCTAAGGAAGCAGGCACTCCAGAGAACTGACTCCACTTCTGAAAGGCTTATTGTATCTGTGTGCAGGATCTGCACGTTGGTACCCCACTAACCTCACAGTTACAGCAACCAGGATTAATATATGCATGCTCTAAATTCTCTACACATGGATATGACTGTATTAGGGTGACACTATCACTTTCTGCTCTAATTTCTGATTTTTTTTTTCCTCATTTTCTGCCTAATGTCACAGCTGTGATGTAGAGATGAAGGATGACCAACTCTGTTTGCTTACCTACTGAATCTTACGCAATGTTTGCGAGCTGACAATGTTGAAGACAAAAAGGTCTGCAGAAGACAATCAACATTTCAGAACAACTGCACACTGGTGACTTCACTGATTCAAAGGAATTGCCCCTTATTGGGGAAAAAAATACAAAACGAAAGCAAACCAACAACAAAAATTTCACAGGGCTAAACCAAACAGACAAACCAAGAGTACCTTGCCCAAACCACATCTAATGAAGAAAGGCTTCTGCTAGCGTGCACGGACAGTGACATCTTGTGGGAGTTCTACAGAAGTGAGTTTACAGAGGGACAAGAGCAAACCAGGCTGCAATGTTGGGTAACTAAAAGAAACACTGCTTCGGTAGTTTATTTAATACATATACCATTAATAATATTTGGTAGAAATTAGGCTTTATTGCTCTTATAATGAGGAATTAAAATTAATTAAAAAAAAAAAAAGGCAGATAAATAGCTAGTAAGAAAAACTTTTGAAACCAAAAAAATGAATGGAGTGGAGTCCAAGTAGCTCTGCAGCAGTTTCCTCTGCTCTCCCAGGAAGTAGTCACCTTTATCACTTAAATATTACTTATCCAATATAATCATGATGTAAGGGCAAAGTTATAAGAGACTACACAAGGATTTACGTTGCAAAGGCAGTCAAACATAAAAATGACATCAATATTAAGTGTCTTTTAGAAACACACAGATAAATATTTAATGAACAAAGCACGGATAATTACGCTGTTCCTTCCCACTGATTAACAGAAGATGCCAAATTCGTTCTAGGTGCTTCTTAAGAAAGCAAGGTTATACCACAATGGAAAACTAAAATAATACACCCCGCTTTCCAGTACACTCCGCAAGATCTGGACCCTTCAAGACGGTATCAGAGTGTGAGAGTTTCTGGAACAAATCTTCAAGCACTGCAAAGTGCTCTAACTCAGCCAAGATCCTCAACTCTGATGGTTCACAACCAGCAAAAATGGTTTGAATCGTTAGTATTTTATTTTTTTTTTTTTAATAACAAGTTTGCACCCAAACTAAGTTATAAAACCCTAACATTTACAACTTGGAAGATGATAGGTTTTCCTACCATAATGTTATGTGTTCATCTTATTTTCTTTTACCTGAGTAACCTAAGTAAACAGATTACAAGGCAATTTAAACATATTAGCTAATACAAGGTTTACTGGACTTCTCATATATAGAAATGTACTTTGACACTATTTGCAGTTTTACAAATACAAAATTAAAAAGAATTTTCAAACATATTTACTGAGCAGCCATGTCTTTGATATCTGTACAGATCAACAGGTGCAGTGGCATTATGTACAGAATTTACCACTTCATTTTTAAACAGCTTTTGTGCAACTTGGCTGTAATGTGCATTTAAAGAACTGCTGTCAACATCACAGATCTGTAATTTACTGGTGCCAGAAATGGAGATTACAGAATAGGACAACAGCTCTAAAATAATACTGTGCTATGCAGACATCTGTATATAATTCAAATAGTGCATATTACTCAATGCCTGATGAGGAATAACAGTTAGCTGCTAATACAGACACGGGCATTTACAGGTATTAGGTCTGTTATAACTATGGATGAATGAACTTTTCCATATATAAACATGAAAAGAAAGGACCCGAATTAGGAAGTTATGTAATAATTAAAGGAAGGCAAGTTATGTAATAAATAACAAAACTTTCAACTTGCAGAAGATCAGAACAGTAGGAAAAAATGCTTTACAGTAGCAAAAAATAAAAATAAATCCTTTACTGTAGCAATGAAACCATTCAGAAGCATTGTCAAATCAAAAGTAATTGTTTTATTTTATAATCATACCAACGGAAATTAAAAAAAAAAAAAAATCAACATGAAGAAAATTTAGTTTCTGTCTGGTAGTTTTGTTAAGTGTATTTCTGTGTTATTGTACCTGTCAGATGTTTCCTCCTCCTTTTGTGCTCTATTGACTCTATCTCTTATTTATTTATTTATTCATTCATTTTTTCAATTTCTTTAGTCCAACATGAATCCACAGACACTAAAGCACAGTGAATGTGCAATGTGCAGACCGGTGTGAGTGAGAAACTGCAGGAATATACTTCATTTACGAGGTAAGCTTGGAGTAACTCGGAGGAGAAAATTTGCGCTTCAAGTACTTGAGAATGTAGAGTGGAAGACAGCTTACTACAGTGATTGCTGACACTTTCCACAGGAAGGTCACAGTTGTGATAAAGGCAACATCTGCAGAAACAAAAAAAGGGAAAGTAAGCATTGGGTCCTGGTAACATGGAAAATGGAACTTCTGTAGTGGGGAGAGGGGCAACAAACCAGCAGAAAGTTAACCTCAACGTTTTGGTTTTGCCAACTATTTTCTCTAGGCAGGAACTTCAGAGTTCCTTTATGGGCCTTACACTGTTTTACAGCACAAAATAATTTTAGGGGAAACAGAACTTCAGTTTAAAAGCAAGGCTCTCTATAAACCAGTTTATTTTCTTCCTAGTAAGAATGACTTTTTTACCCACTATAAGTTTCCAATCAGAAATCCTGCTACCATTTTGGATCCTTTGTTCCACATGCAGATTATTTATTTCAAAAACAGTCACAACAACTTAGAGATTAAATTAGGACCTAAAAATTTAAAGGGAAAACAAGGTGGTGATGTCACAACAATCAACACCGAAAAGCTGTTTTTTGGGACAAACATTAATAAGAATGGGGACAGTCTACACTGGCTACTGGAATTTTTTCATAGTATTTGCAACAATCAAGTCATACTTAATTATCAAGGAAAGATCCCAGAACCCAGGTAACCTGAAGAATTGATTTTTTTTTTCTTTTTTCCCCAATATTTACATATGTGTCTATTTAATAATTTATTACTTTTAAATGAGTTTTCAAAGACTAAAAAAAAAAATAATTCAAGAAAAGTTAAGCTTCACCTACCTAAGAAAGCTCCAAAAGACACTCTGCCTATACCTGTTTCACAAAGAGGGAGAAGGAAAATGAAAGGATAGATTTACAGAAAATATGAAAGTCATGTAAAAAACCCACTCTGAACAGGTTAGCTACACAAAAAGGAAATGAAAAAGATGTTAGTAGTATTCACTGGAATATTACTGCCTTTGACAGGACAATCAGAGTATTTTAAACAGAAATTAAACCAACGTGTTTTTAAAATACAGAATTTTGATACTTGGTCGTTTTTTTAAGGTTGCATGTAGGCAGTTTTCTTACATTTGACTTCAAGGCATAATACAATGTATAAACAACTTCATCAGAACTGTTCTAATGTGAAGGAATAGTCACTTCAGAAAATGCAGTAAAGAAATGCTTTAACTGCTGGGGTTTTAACTGCTCCAAGTTCACTCCTTAAAAATACTTTGTATACTAGATTTCAATGTATAAACTTACTAAACACTTTTAGCCCAAGCCTGCTTAGATGAACTAGAAGCCTATTTAATGTATCATAGAGATGCCTCATGAGGTCCCTGTGTGCAGTTAACTCAGAAACATAAAGACGTGAATCAGAGATGGAGAGCAGCATCAAACAGATCTGTCTTGCTCATTTGAGTGCCCTGTCAGAACTTATGATATCATCTCTTTGGGAGGAGAGGATTCCTATAAGATCGACCATTGAAAGAAACGGTTTCTCTGCCGATGAAGTCAAAGCACTGTTGGGTTGTTTTCCCCGACACCGTGGAAGTTGTTCCATACCATGAACTGTAAACCATCACTCAGGTTTATACATTGCATGCATAATGCCAAGGCTCCCTCCCCCCCAGTTAGAATGTGACAGATGAAGTACGAGCAGAGTGTTAAGTAGAAGCCAGCCTAACTGAAATGCATCTTCTCTGATTAACTGATGAGTATCACACAGTAAAACACATCTCTACTGAAGCCTATGAAGTTGCAGCCTTTTCAGTGCTTTTAATGATGAAACAATCAGAGGTTCAGTTCCCAGGCTGCAAGAAGCCATGCAACCATGTACCTACTCAGCTGTTTGGACTTGGCCAGCAAACACATCAGGATGGTAAAGCACTCTCCTTTATGGAAAGCCTTGCAAGAAACAAAGTCCCTGCAGCTTTTACACATCTGTGAGCACCACTTGAAGTTCACACTGAACAACACCTACAAAGGATGGAAGGACTGGCTGTCACCAATGGTAAAGACTTAAAAAGGTGAAGCAGCAAGTTCTGCTTTATGAAGTTCCTGGAAGTTTGGATTAAACAGTCAGTACCTGTATCTGCTCTGCTTGTTCCTTTAGCATGTAACCTGGTTGTGGAGATTCAGGAATCAACCCAATAATCTCTATTGAAGAGTCTGTGCATCAATGTCAGGGGAAAGAAAAAGGTACTCTGGCAAACCTGCAATTATGTCAGGTAAAAGGCCAGCAGGGTTGTTTCTTCCATAAAATCTGACTCCTGTGAAATCTGGGAAGGGACAGAACACCTGGGACAGACAGACAATTACTGCCTAAAAAAGTAATTACATAATGTGAATACACTATCCCATGTGTCAGAAAGCTGGGACATGGAAGAGTGAAAGCAGAACTGTGAGATTCCTAGAAACTACCACATAACATTTAATTCTGCTATGAGAGGTGACAATTGAATAAAGGAAACTCCTTACTCATCAGCACCCGGGAAACAGAGAGAAAAGGAGCTGCATTCTCCTCCTAGTGAGGTATAATCAAAATTGTTATATATATTCCTGTAAAAGTTACATTTGCAAAAATCACACTACGACTGAGGTAGTTGTTTTTGCTGAAGGACAATTTCATATAAAAAGAAATACATATTATTTTAAGGCTCAGATCCTTGACTTAGGATTTGCAGTTAAAATGTCTTCTTTCCTTCTGTGAACTACGAACGCTCAGAACTTTAAGACACAGTATGGCATACTGCAATTTAAAGCAAAGCAAGCCTAATAGAAGATTCATGTAAGCTTAATACAACTCTGAAACAATGATTCTTATATCTAGTATCTACCCTATTAGCCTTCTGCCTCACACTCTGGCAATACTTCAGCTCTTTCAAGCTTGTGGGTTAGATCTAATGAGGTCCACTTGATCTGGCATGCAAAATAATTCTCCAACTCAGTGAAAGGTCCTGATTTTAAAAAAAAATCATATCCATTTCAAATCTCAAAGCCAACTTAAGATATGCAGTCTGGATTGTGAAGATCGGATCAAGGATGGGAAAAGCATGTGTGGTTTGAGTAAAGTTTATCATCTAGTTCAATCATACTAGCAAGAATAAAGATTGTCAAGCTCCTGGAGAAAAGGAGAAGAGAATATTTTAAGCCAACATTAATAAAGCCATATTTCAACTCAGTCATATTTCTTATGAAGAAAGCTGCATTTTACAAAGCATAACATCACATGTTCTTAATTTAAAAAAATGAGAAAAAATATTAAAAATACAAAGCACAGATCTCTGCTAAAATACTTTTGCTATTACTTACCAAAGTATTCATTTAGAAATGCAAGAGAGGCCACATAGCAGCCAAGACTGAGGAATTCAGCCACCACCATTAACCAGTGCCACGTTCGTATGGTCAGTGCAACCATCAAGAGCTCAGTCAAGATGAGGGCAGTGAAGGAAATGGCAACGACATGTACAAATTCAGATTCAAAAAGCAGCAGGGCTCCATACATCAGAATACCACCTAGGAAAGGCAGAAAGTTAACACCACGCCGTGCAATGACATCTCAATGTACTGGTTTTTACAGCTGGACGCTGAATTTTTGATGCTTATTTTGAAAACTTGCCTCGTGATTTATTTTTTTTCAATAAGGTATCAACATTCATCTCTCTACAAGAAGTGATGTTTACTGTACTTTCTGCATGCGAAATAAAACAACCGAAGTAAAACTGTAAAGAAAGAGAACTATTAGAAAATTGCACTTTTTAGTGCAATGTATCTGATGAACTGTTAATTAACCCCATTTTGTCAAGTGCTACAAATAAATGAGATCCTGTTGAAAGTGTAATTACTTCGAAGCGATTACATAATTCAGATTTCTTCAACAAGAACTTCTGTCATGCCATGAAAGAAAACTACTGTGTAAATGTATGCAATGTGATAAGCACTCATTAAAATTTTTCTGGATTAGCATTTAATTAAAACCACGTCCTTTTTTGGGCGACATGCACCAATAAAAATAGCAATCCACGCCGTGGTTTGAAGAGGCTGGCTCACTACAGGAATATCGATTTACGAGATAAACAGAAAGCAATATACATAACTGCTGATGAAATGTTAAGCTCTGGGAATTCAACCTGCAGCTGAAAAACAATATTGCTAATAGCAGACAAAAAATGCTCAGTTCGGTGAAATTAGGACTCTCTTTTACCTTGGTAAATACTGATTAATACCCAGATGAGGAAGGTCTTAAATGACAACGATCTCCCCTAAGGGAAACAAGGGAGAAGACAGTTAAACACTACTCTAAAAAAACCATAAATCTATTCAGTTCATATATGTTTCATAGTTGATCACTAGAGAGACATTTTCCAATTAAAATAAGCAGTCTTTGAAATGATACAAGCTAAAGAACTTCTTTTTTGTTTTCATGATTCTTCACTGCAAACTTGTACAGAAATCACACAACATCTAAATTTGGGGACAGGGCAGTAGGGGCCTTAAACAGCAAAGACACTTTAGCATGCAATGCTGTGACTGGTTTCCAGAGGGATAATTACAGTAAAATGAGTTTATTTTTATTTTAAAATGTGTTGATGTCTGTTTTGTAAAATACAGTCTTCAAGACAAACAGCATTGGGTACCAACTGACCTAAACCTCAAGCAAAGCTGTAGTTACTAGTCACTTCCAAATGATGGAACGATGCCTCTCTGCATTCAAGGAATAAATACAGGACTACGGTAAGTTCTCCACACGTAACTATTAACAAACTTGATCTAGGTGATGTGACTTGATCTAGGTGACCCTGCTCTGGCAGGGGGGTTGGACTAGATGATCTTTCTTGGTCCCTTCCAACCCCTAACGTTCTGTGATTCTATGAAATGCATTTCACATCATTTTGTGATTGTGAATGTTATGGATAGAAACACAGGCAGGAATCAAAGACTAAGTGCTGTGCATGTGCCTGTGACTCCTGCATTCTGTGAGGGTGCTGATGAAGTATGGCAGAGCTAAAAAGATATATATTTCAAAGGATAAAATGAAAACAAAGTAGGCATTTTGCCACAAAAGAAGTGGTCTCTATAGAACAGGCAAGAACCCACACTTCACAAAGAAATGGGCTTCGCTGCTGTAGAAAGTGATGAGTTAACTCTTTCCATGACTTCAGTGGAGGCTAAAACGTATTCTTGGATAGATGAGTTCATGGCAAACTGCTGAAGACATTTTCATCATTCTGTATATAGACTGGAATGTTGGTGACAGACTGAACATGAGAAAAAATTCTGGTACAAGCACAAAGAAACATGAAGGGGTTTTTCCTCCTATGACTGGCTACTCACTTCCCTTTGAGTACTGGACACTGCTTCCACCTTCGACCATAGCTCCCAGTTAAAGAGATTAGTGAAATAAGAATAAGCTGGAGTTTTGGTTCACCTTTACGGAACTCAAAGGGGTAAGGGCACCCCTGAGCCTCTAGAGAATGCTGCAAAAAGGCTTTGAACCATCTCCAGATGAGAGCAGGGAGTCCTTCAACTTGCACTTCCTTTCAAATGTCCATCAGCTTTTCTAGCTTTAAATTCATAGGCGCCACTGTACCAGTAATACTCAATCAGGGTATGTGGCCACACCAGTCTCTCCCAACCTTGTTAATTTTCTCCTCTTCCTGCACTGGAGCAAGAGTCTGTTAATGACTTGTGCCAATGTATCTTGGTATTTTAAAAAGCGTATCCCAGAAAGGCAACCAATTCCTGGGAATACCATTAAAATCCACACCAACACGTGTCTGAGCAACACCAGCTGAATGGCCTTGGTACAGATCTGCATTTTAAATCCATACTTTGCAAAATGCCATGCAGAAATACATGAGCTTCATAGTGTCAGGACTGAGCCAGCATGATCATAAGTTGTTGTAATAAGGTATAGACTCACAATAAGATTACCTTGCAATAGCAAAGTTCAATGTACCACGTAAGTGTCTTTTTGTACTACGTATAATTCATCATTCATTGATCATCATCTACCCCACACAACACACTGAACTGTACTCTCCAGTTTCTCCACATTCTCTTTTTTTTTCCTTCTGAAAAGAATGACTTCAATTCTCATTATTTAATATTCATAGAGGTGCAACATAAGCTGGGAAAGCCAGGGATTCAGCATCTCCAGGAACTGCCATTTAAGCCTAAACAAAAAACCCTAGCCTGTATTCCTCGAGCTATCCTGGGCAGTTTCCAACGGCAGGTTAACTTCTGGCTTTGGAAATAAGATACTTGCAAGTTCCATCAACAGGTTTCCCCAGGCAAGCTTACAACTGCTTTTGGCTTCTTTGAGATTAATCACAGGCTGAAATCTCACAAAGAATCTCAGAATCACTCAGGTTGGAAAAGCCCCTTGGGATCACTGTGTCCAACCATTAGCCCTACTCTACAAGTTCACCCCTAGACCATCTCCCCCAACACCACATCTAAGTGATGCTTAA
>WTSP01018398.1:53247-65881 GCA_025331215.1 Actenoides lindsayi | reverse complement strand
TGATGGTGTGACTGGCTGGGTAGATTGAAGGGAGAGCAGTGGGTGTTGTCTACTCTCAACTCCATCAAGGCTTTTGATACTGTCTCCCATAACACCCTCAGAGGGAAGCTTAGGAAGTATGGGTTAGATGAGCAGACAGTGAGGTGCATTGAGAAGTGGTTGAATGACAGAGCTCAGAGAGTTATGACCAGCAGCACAGAGTCTAGTGGGAGGTCTGGAGCTAGTGGTGTTCCCCAGGGGTCAGTACTGGGTCCATTCTTGTTCAACATACTCTTCAATGACCTGGATGAAGGGATCAGCAAGTTTATTGATAGGAAACTGGGAGGAATGGCTGACACACTGGGAGGCTGTGCCATCCACCCAGACCTGGACAGACTGGAGAGCTGGGTGGTGGGGAACCTAATGAAGTTCAACAAGGGCAAGTGTAGGATCCTGCACCTGGGGAGGAACAAGCCCCTTGCACCAGTACAGGTGAGGGGTTGACCAGTAGGAAAACAGCTCTGCAGAGGAGGATCTGGAGTCCTGGGGAACAAGTTCACCATGAGCCAACAATGTCCCCTTTGTGGCCAAGAAGTCCAGTGGTCTCCTGGGTTGCATTCAGAAGAGTGTGGCCAGCAGATGGAGTGGAGGTTCTCCATCCCCTCTACTCTGCTCTAGTGAGACCACATTTGGAGTACTGTGTTCAGTTCTGGACTCCCAGTTCAAGAGAACAAGGAGCTACTGGAGATATTCCAACAGAGAGCTATGAAGGTGTTTAGGGGACTGAAGCATCTCCCTTATGAGGAATGGCTGAGAGATCTGATGCCTGGAGAAGACTGAGATTATCTTATCAATGCTCATTAATGTCTGAAGGGTGGGTGTCAAGAGGATGGGGCCAGACTCTTTTCAGTGGACAGGACAAGGGGCAATGGGCACAAACTGGAACACGGGAAGTTCCATCTGAACATGAGGAAAATCATCTTTGCTTTGAGGGTGCCAGAGCCCTGGAACAAGCTGCTCAGAGAGGTTGTGGAGTCTCCTTCTCTAGGGACTTTCAAAGCCCTCCTGGATGTGATCCTGGGCAATCTGCTCTAGGTAAGCCTTCTTTAGCAAGGGACTAGATGATCTCCAGGGGTCCCCTCCAATCCCTAGCATTCTGTGATTCTGTATTTCTGTGAGAAAAACCCCACATTCTCCTGACTGTGGCTTTATTTACTTTAAACTGACATTCTCTTTCATTTGGAGAGCCAAGATGCTTTGAGCTGAAGAGAAGAGACAATACTAAAGCACGCTGCACACAAATTCCATTCTGTTACCATACAGGAGATCAGAGAACCAATAACATTTGCCCACCTAGAACATAAATCCTCTAATTAGCACTCAGCAAAAGAAAAAATCATCTCCAAGGACAACTTAAAAGTATGGGCAAATATTGGAAAAAAGTTTAAGACCATAAAGACACTGATACTTTACTTTTTGAACATAAGCATATAGACAAACGGAATTTGACAGAAACCAAGCTCTTACCTCAAGTGAATCCCCAGATATCACCAAGGCACAGTCATGCTTCCTCCTAAAGGCATTCAGCTCTAAGTGAGCCTCTCCTCGGGTGGTAACCTTCAATAAAAACCACTCATTTAAAAGACTGTTACATTCTTAAAAAATCCCAAACCTGCCTAAATAAATCAGATTTTGAGAACTCATACCCAGAAAGCCTTGGTTCTTCAACAAGTGTTTTATCCCAGTGCAAGCCCACGGGATGTGACTACAAGCTTTGAATCTTGTGAAGTGAAAAAGTAACCCTCAAACAAGGAGAATCTATGTAGTCAGCTTAACTGGTTCCTCACCAAAGTAGATCAGGGCCAAAAATTAATGAATAAATGACATTAAAATATCTTAAGTTCAAGCTGACCTGAGCCTTTCCATCTTGGCAGGGCTAGAGAAAAATAAAATAGACAAAGAAACAAGCAAGCCCCAAAACTTTTATTTATTAACCAGTAAAATGCTCTTAGGATAATGTAAAATATTCATATTAATAGTTCCTTCAGTTCGGGTAAGTAGACACAGATTTCAAGAGGGTCATAAAAATGCTCACTAGTAGTAACCCTGTTGCACGAGGACGAAAGTGGGATCAAGTGGCATAATACAAAAGAAGTACATCGTATATTTTTGCATTTACACAATTATCTTTTCAGAAAGGCCTGGCTGTGAAATGCAAAAAATGATCAAAGGTCATCAAATGGATTTCAGAAGGTTTTAAGCTAGAACACAGAACACAAATTAAATGATAATCAGATTTTGAGGAAAGTGGCAGTTTTGTTTTGTTTTCCAATAAAAGATCAATGTATTTCACAGCTATCACACAAGACCAAGTTCCAAGCCCAGAACAGAACACAAACACTGATTACACTTCTCATTTTGGCTCTTCCAGCACTTGTGATGAAATAACTTTTAAAATTCACAACTCTTAATTACACCAAATGTAAAGGTTTGTCTTTGGCCTGCTACCACCCAGAATCAGATGCAGTCCAAAGACACCTCTCCCTCCAGATGGGCTCTACCACACAGAAAATGGGAGTTACATTAAAATGAACCTGCAAACAGAAAAAAACCAATTTGGAATTTTTGTTCCTCCTTTCCCACCATTATAATCATTATAACCACGTGAAGAGAACTGTTAGGAACCCCAGACTGCACTGGCCCATTATAAACTTTCTGCATTGCAGAGATGTTAGCACTTGGCACACACTGATAAGCAGCAATTGCCCTCTCTGTTCTACCTTTCACCTAACAGAAGGAATTTTTTAAATTTATAAATACCTCTACAATAATATATCAATTAATTTTATTACAAAATGAAGAAGCTGAAACTTCCAAGAATAAAAAGGAAGAGCTTTAAAATCAAAGTAGTTTTCTGGGAGCCAAAGTAGCCAATAATTGTTTTATTTACTGTTTTGTAACTAAAATAGAGTGCTTTGTATTTTTGTACATTAATCCTGTAGTTATTTCTTTGCGACAAATACAGCTACGGAAATAATTCTGGATAAATCTATTTTCTAACTCATTTAAAACTTTGCATACTCTAAGTTAACACAGTTTTATGCTGAGCTTTTATTACTAGTTGAGGTAATGGAAATAAAAATCTGACTCAACTAAATAGCTTTTGTTCAGGAAGACTTAATTTGTGGTGTTACAACATGTAAAGGTCAACAAAAATTGATCTGAAGTTTTATCAGAAGCATTAATAATTTAATTGCAAATAGTAGTCTGCAGGGCCTAATTTGCCATTCTGATGCTCCAGAAGAAACTACATTTACATGCAAATTATATTCATATAATTATTTCCGTAGGTGCAAGTGGTTCATTCAGAACAAACACAGACATACTGTGTCTGATCACACAGCATCAATCAACATCTCGAAAACATATTTTTGTTTGGCTTGGGTAGAGTTGGTGCTATGCAAATACGACCAAAATGTATAGAAGATAGTCATTTTACCTTCCTAACAATTATCTTAGACTGTTAATAAAATGCAAATATGTATCCTGATAGACGAAATGTTCCATTTTTCCCATGCTGATTTGCACTATGTCTGTACACAGGACACTGGCATCCCAGGTCAAGTCAAGATTAATTCTGCTTGAGTCTAAAGAGTTTTATTAATGAAAATGTTAGTACAAGCAAAAAGCACATTCAAATAGCCTAAATTCATGGATAATCTTTCCTGCTGGCTCATTACCTCATGCAGACCCTTCTCCACCATTACTCAGAGGTACCTTCCTACGTCCATCGTGTCAGTGAGAAGTGTACAAGGCACACTGAACCTGGGTCACACGAACACAGCTACAAACACTTCTGTAACATATGGACAACTCTAGAAACAAGCATCCTTCAACAGAAGCAATGCTTTGCAATTCCACAGCCCTGAAGAACAATCAAAATACTACTCTCTTGACCATTAGTATGGCACTCAGTGAAACAACCCATCAGTTTTCAACATGCAGCCAACTACTAATCACATAAAGCAATGCTTTTATTAGCTGTCCTTTGATGAACCTGCAAAAAGTTGGAACTATACTTACAGGTCTGAAAATGTGAATATCTTGAGTCCTAGACACTAAGTGAGAACTTTTTGCAATGCAAGTTGCTGTCTCCAGTTTGTCTCCTGTTAACATCCATATCTGCAAAATAATGTAGAATTTTACTCCATTGGACATGTATCTGTTCTCCAAATCTAAAGGACATGGCTCTCCCACCTTTTTCTGGTACCATTTGGGATTATACTACCAGAGAAAATATACTGGCAGGTGCATTTTTAACTGAAATTAATGAGCAGTTTTTACCCCAATAACACACAAAGCAGAGAAGAACTGTCTTTACTTCAGGCAGCTCCATTCCTCTTCCCTTCTGACAAGGGTCAATGTCTCAACTTACACACAGTCAAGGTGAAACTCTTGGGAAAGCCACTGGCATAGCTGAAGAGCAGGGAAAGCATAAAAGCCTCTCCCTATAGGGAAAGGCCCTGATACTACCTTGACCAAAAGTGTGAGTGAGGATGCAGACAGCTACAAGAGAGAGAACATGTGTCAGCAAGATGGTGTAACACCATAGCCTGTGACCCTAGTGAGAATCTATCCGAAAGCAGCAGCCAAGCAATGAGACAGCACATCCTGGAGGAAGAGCTACAGTCCCAACTCTCCAAAGAGATCCTGCCTGCTGGCCACACAGAACTGGGATGAAAGCATTAAAGTTTAAGGAATAAGGTTGAGGACCCATCTGTTTTTAAAGGGAGACAGCTCTCTCCCTCAGCCCCTTACCACCGAGGAAGTTGAAGAACATCTGGATGAAATACCATTAGCCCGTGACCAAAGAGAACAGGCTGCACAGGAAGAATGGCATAAGCTGCAGGATTATTACTACATAGCCACTAAATTAGCAGCTGCAATTTTATCAAGCTTTAAGCCTCTGTCTCCCTCTTTTCCTGTCCATCTCAGGTAAGATCCTTTTCATCAGTGTCCACATGGGTCAGTGAATGGACAAAAGACTCAAGTTTTCTCATCAGTAACTGAGTAATCTATAATTTTATGATCTATCTACAGCTACTATTGTGTTTCCAGCCTACTATAATGTTGGCTGTAATTAAAGCCAGAATAGTTTTAACGCTCTGAAATCCTAGAATTAATCATTAAAAAAATCCCAAACGTAAAAACTGTCTCCCTGTTCCACACCTATTTGTAGCAGGATATACCTAACAGCCAGAAGAGACCACACACAGAAGAAATAGCAAGAGTAAGCGGGGCAATACTATCCACAAAGTATTAATACGCAAATACTTTGCACTAGTCACACTGTACTAAAAAGAAATTTGGTGGAATCATAAGGCTTTAATACATACATTTTTTTTTTTTCCTAATTGTGTACACCACTGCATCACCAGCTAATTCTCTTGAAAGCCTTTGGGGAACAGGGATTAATTAGAAACAAAATAATAGAATAGCAGACATGGGAAGGGGCCTCTGGAGATTGCCCAGTCCAACTCCCCTGCTCAAAGCAGGGTCAACAACAGCAGGCTGCTCAGGACCATTCAAGACAGTTTTAAACTTCTCCCAAGAATGGAGACTCCACAAACTCCAGCAGACTTGCTCCACTGTTTGAACACAGTAAAAATTTTTCTTCTTATATTCAAGTGGAACTTCCTTTACTTCAGTTTGCATCCATTGCCTCTTGTGCTTTCACTGTGCACCACTGAAAAGAGCCTGGTTCTGTCCTCTGTGCACCCTCCCTTCAGGTATTTATGGACATTAGGAAGACCTTCCTCAGCCTGCTGAACTTCGCTCTCATAACTACTGTGGGTGGCCAATGCTGTCCTCACAACCAGCTTTCACATCCTTGGCCAATTCCTCCTTGTTTGTTAGTACAAGGACTAGCAGAACACCTCTCCTTTGACTCCTCAATCACCTGTGTCAAGAAACTATCGTCACCGCACTCCAAAATTCTCCTGGTTTCTGTCCTCCTGTGATGCCCTTCCAGCAGATATTGGAGTGGTTCACGTCCAGCACAAGTACCAGCATGTGCAAATGTGCAGTTCTTCCACTTGTATGAAAAAGTCTCTTCTGCTTCTCCATCAGGCAGCCTGCAGCAGACTCTCATCATAATCTCGACCACATTGCTCTGCCTACTAATTCTAATGCATAAATTCTCAGCTGTCAGATCATGTGTCCAGAGCTCATCACGTGTCCAGAGCTCTCATCATGTGTGCAGAGCTCCATTCATTCCCACTCCTCTATGTAAGGGGAAATTTTCTATACTTGTTGCAAAACAAAGTAACTTACCCTCCTTCTCAGGCTAACAAGACACTGTATCTGATTCAGCTCAACCAGTGAAAAGTCAACACGTCTTCTGTGCAGTTTGACACACTGGTTCAAGAAAAATCTTGCCCACTGTCCTCAGATATCATTCATTTAAAACCCTCTCCCAGATAACTGTATTACTTCTAAAAGACCAGCTGATAGGTGTCCAGCATAGCCTGCCTATGAGCAAACCACAGCACGCTCTCCTGCAAGGCTTTTGACACTGCCCCTTCAACACGACCTGGACAAACTCCAAGAGCAGTTCTGAATACTAGTTATAACAATTCACCTTTTGATCTTGCTGAGGCTCCTGGTGAGTGCCAAGCCTGAAAACATTGCTATCATATGAGTCTTGTGTCAAACTCATTTGGCGTCAGCTAGAATACTTCACTGTGGACAGCCAGGGCATAAGTGACTGGGAACCATATACATTTATCTATTGGTATTTTTCCTAGAGAAGTAAGCCTAAAATCAGTGAAACCCATGGTGGACAAGGGAACTCTGCACACAACGTCCTGCTTGCTTCAGCTAGCTCATGTCCAGCACAGGCTCAGGACTTGGCATATTTCTTAATTTGAATACGAACACAGACAAAGAACTCATGTCTTGTTAAAGGAAGTTAAAAAGTATGCGTTTAGTACCTTTATTCCAGCATTTCTTAGCATCTCTAGAGTTGGTCTAACATCTGCTTGCAGCTGATCTTCTACTCCAGTGAGACACAGCAATTCCATTTCTCGCTCCAAACTTTCTACAACAGGAGCAACCTTCAGGTTTCTATCATGTATGCTTAATTTGGCTTGGTTATATCGACTCTGTTTGCACAAACACAAAATCACTTAAGAGTTTGCTATGCCTCATAGAATATACATTCAGTCTACCAATCCATTAGAATATGGATTAATTAGGTTAAATGTTTGTCTTTAAATATCTTTAATGAAGAACAAGATTAAAAGAGCAAATTTTACTTTACACCCAATGTTATACATGTTTTTTTCCTGACAAGCACCCCAAGAGAGTGTCTTCTGAAGAACTTTTAAGAACAGGCATCACAGCATGTAAGGAACTGCACTTGGAGAAGAAGCAGATCTTTAGGTCATGCTGAGGCTACAGAATTAACATTACACTGGCTTCTGGGAAAACAGCCCAGTCACACAATAAAGCAAACCAGCATCCTATGTATGACCACAGGATAATCACTAACAAATCACAACACTTCTAGTCAGTGGTGTGCCATATCTCAACCATCTGTATTTTAAATATGAATCCTTTTTTTTTTGTCCTGGTAACAGAATAAAAAAAAAAAGAAAAAAAAGAGGAATGCTCCTCTTGAACTAACTAAACATGGTGAAGCACGAGACCACTCTGTCCCTTCCTACCTCAAAGTCTTGATACTGTTCTTCGGTCAGTGACTTTTTGGCAACAACCAGCGTCCGCAGCCCTTCTCGTGCCATGTTGCCACACTACATGGACCAAACCACAGAGCAGTTATGCAAACATTCAACGGGACGTACGTGTTTTATGCTACATGCTAACAAGAGGTATCTGTAATCACAACTTTTGGTGTTTCTTTAGACTCTTACCATTATTTTGGAGGAGTCATAAACAGAATAAAAAGCAATTATACGCCAGGTCCCCCGTCTGAAGTGGTATGCTATTGGTAAGCCCATTAGATTTCCTCTCCTAGCTTAAAGAAAATTTCTTTTAGATTGAAGCTTTAAAATAAATTAAAACTATTTTTGAGGCATAACAGAGCTACGTTTTCCTTTTCCACTGCACAGACCACTTATCAGAAAAATATTTACGCATTAAAAATAGCCACGGAATGGCATGTCTTAATGAAAAACAAGGCTGTCCAGCACAAAACACTTATTGATTTGACCTCATAAAGCTAAATAAATTAAACAAGCATTTTACAATTAATTGTGCATCATTATCGCCAAAAGTAATTTTTATGACATTTTGCTAGGTCTTGAGGGAGTTTAATTTATTCATGCCCCTGAATAAATCAAACTGCCCTGCAGCAGGTATTGATTCATATTGCCAATACCATTATGAACATACATGGTGTAATCATTGTATTAACATATTGTCTGTATGTAGGGTCAAAATAAGATGATTGCTGGTACCTACCAGAGACACAGCGAAAAATAGTAATCGGTTCTGAAATACAGTCAGTAGCTATTTTATATTAAGTTTAACAAATGTGTCAAAAAAACTATTTCAATTTGGCTGCAACCCTTATTAAACTTTGTAATTCATAAACATACCTCACTGTAGAGTTTGATGAAACAAGGGCATTTCAGGATAAATAGGTTTATAGCAGAATACTTCTCTGAAGTAATTAGGTTTTATGTGAAAGGTCAGTCAATGAAAAACAAATTTCCTTGTTTTAAGTGGGAACGTGTTCTGCTATGACTACAGCTTTGCTTTTCCTGTGGGTTGTTCAAGTATTGGAAATAATGCTAATCCTTTAAACCCATCCAGGAGATATGTAACTGGACTCCAAAACTCATTACTGCATTAGCTTAGGTTCTCCTTTGAACCTATTCCAATAATAGCTGATATTGTGATTTTATAGTTTAAAAAAAAAATCTTGATTTTTATAAATTTTTATTTTGTTTCTTACCTCTTCTTCTAACCAATCATTGTACTGTACAATAGTGGACATTACAACATCTGCACCCTTCATGTAAAATGTAATTTCTCCTGAAGATTCATCCTAAAAGAAAGGTGGAAAAAAAATAATATGTTTATAGAGATTTATTTATATCTACCAATAACCTAATTGTCTCTTGAAGTAGGCAATGGATTTATCATTTATAAAAGATGAAGTGCCTGGCCAAGAGGTGGTTAAGTTTTATTACGTGCTGTCACTACTTCCAATGACATCTCTGATTTCACCCAGACACATATTCCCTACTTTCTTATCTAAGAGCATCAGTTCTAACTGAAGTCAATGCGAGTAACATTCTCAGCACCCCTAAACTGCCCATCTATACTGTGAAGTATCACAGTTATGTCTCCTCTACCTACCATGTTGTTTCTCTGGTGGCATATACCATCTAACCCACCACAGAAAGTTTCCTCTTTATCTCTGAAATACTTAAGTAATTAAAAAATTATAAATACCTTAGTGTAAATGCCTGTTACAGATGTGTTAATGACTAAACATCAGTTACATATTCAGAGACTACACATGTAGGTAAACATAATCCAAATCAGGAGTTCCTGAGATGTGGTCGGTCGCAGAAGAAATGGATTAGTCTGATCTCCAAGCTTCATAGGGTATCTCTGAACACGTCACCGTTACACAGGCTTTTGGTGCCAGCCTCACCTGATGAAATACAGACTTGCCAGACCTGAGCACGCACATATTCTGCCTGAAGTTCCCTTGCCTCAGGCAGAGTTTGGTGAGGGCCCATGAAAAATGGGATGAGTTTGACACCTCTTTAACTGCGACTTGACTGTCTGCTTTCGGGCAGGGCAAAGGCAGGAGCACACAGCATGGCTGGCTAACAGCAGCGGAGCTTCGAGCCTTCCGTTTCGCACTATGGTGTGGCTTCCTTCCACCTGGGGTTTTAATGAGCATCACCATGCTCCCAGCTGGGCATCCAGGAGACAACTATGCACATATCTCATAAATCTCAAACCCTGTGCTGTGGAGGCACATCAGTTCAGATATCAGTACTGGGTCTGGAAAAGCAGCAGCTCCAGTAGTATACAAAGATGTTCAGTGCTGGTGCAAGACATTTCAGCCATTAATTTATCCCTTGAAGAGGAAACTTGTTTTGTATGAAAGAAACAAGTGGGAAACTAAAATCAAAGGCTTAGAGGCAACTTGCAGCATAAGAAGCTAAGCATAAAGTGGTGATATCAGTATGTTCCCATCTAAGGGAAGTCTGTCCTTTTCAAAGCTCTCTACAGCCTCAGGTTACCCTGATTTTTCTACAACCACTTGCCCAGTAATTCACATGTACTCGTGTCAATGGTATACAGTTGAAAATAATGTGAAATGCATTCCCTGAATGACCAAGTTTCTATCAAATTTTATAAACTAAACATTCAGTAAAAAACATTTTTTGAGATATAAAAAATAACCACCAGAACACCCTCAGAATTACCCTGACTATAATCCCCATGCGCTTGCTCTCAGAAGTGAAGGGGAAGATCTGCAGAATGTAGTAGGTCAGAATGTGTCCACCAGGAGTCTTCAGCTGCATTGAGGTCAAATCCCTGTTCACCAGAGTGAGACCAACACTTTCTGTCCACTGCACCAGAGCTACCTAAAGAAAGGAGGAAAAAAAATTTAATTAAAACAAACCAAAAAACTCCACACCAAACGAACAAACCAACCCCAAACAAACCGGGGAAAAGACATGGTTAAGTAGGAAAGGTCTATTATGCTGTTATATAAATTAGGCTAAAGCCAAACAACTGTTGCTGGGGTAAAAGTCTAAACTCTTCCAAGAATCTAGGAAAATCAGTGAATAGCAATCGACTGAGTACAAAAACCTTAATACATCAAATGAGTATTGTCCTTCAGAAAGCTTACAAAAATTCTTATGGGGAATATACAAACTTGAACTTATTCCTGTAAATGAGGTATTTAGAATACATTGTTCAGGAATAACAATTCTAACAAAAACCATATTATGCAAAATCAAAATACAATTTCTGTACCAACAACACTGTTATGTAAGTAAAAGATATCTGGAGTATTTCCATATAAATTTTTTTTATTAGATCTACAATCACATGTAAGTTGGGACACTGTAATATGTCGTAAATACATAAGCTAAGGATCTTATTTTTAGCTTACTTTTGTTCACTTGCACTGTTTTATTACTTCGTTTCAACAATAACATAACATAATATATAAATGTAATATATATATAGTTCAGCACTTACTATGTCAAATGAGACAGAAGCCAAGTTTACCACACTGCACCCCATAAACATGCTTGTGAAAGTCCCTTCTATAAACCCAGAAATGCTGCATTATGCAACAACCACCATTAGCTACCACTACACAGCACCTTGCAGTAGAGATTCACTTGTTCTTTATCTTGCTGCTTTCAAGTGCACGACATCTACCTTCCACTTTCTTCCACGTTATGCTTTAAATAACGCACCAGATGTTTTTCTATCACCACCACTGTGTGGTTTACTCCTTTAAAAATTAATACTTTTGGAAAACTGCTTTACTGGGAGTTTAGATACATGCCATATTCCATATCTGAATGGGAAGTTTCTGAGAAAAAAAAATAAAAAGTCTCCTCAATTCTATTTTTATTTTTCCAAATGTTTATCATTATTGGAAAACAGACTTTTAAATTGCTAGAAAGAAGATTATAATGCAGTTCACGTGATTTTTATGGAACCTGTCTCTACTGTTAATCTCAGGTAAAAAGACAAAACTAAAAATCAATCACTCTGATAAAAGACATGCAAGAACTAAAATCCCTTGCTAAGTTCAACAGACACGATGACTAATGACTAAGAATTTCACCCGGAGCAAGTAAATCACTGTAGCTTCTATGAAAATTAAAAATAGGAAAGAACCACGCTGTGTGAATCCCCAAGAAATCCCAGTAGTGCAATCTGTGCAGGCACACTCATCACCAAAGGAAAATACAGCAAAATGCAGATCCAGAAAAGGGCACACTTTGAAAAGCACCATTTTCAAATCTCAAAAATCACAGGAAGTCTTTTTAGCGATTTTTCTTCTTCAATAAAAGTACCGCATAAGCTGCAAATGATCCAATACTCACAAGGTTAATTTTCAATTTTCACAGTGAAAGGCTGCTATTACATTCTGACCTGTAAATTGCATCTTTCTACTAATACCCTATCATCTCATTTGTGTCCCTTTGCAGCTAGGACTTAAGTGTTCTATATTTGGTGACTCACATCTGTTTATTATTTCGGTTATGCTTGGCTTCACCTACCAGTTCAATTAGCATTTTGCAGCACAGTCAGTTTGGATTCTTACACCTGGCCTACACACAACTGCTTTTTATCTTTTTTTTTTTTCCCTTTCTTTTAAATTGATCAGTGCAAATACCATAGCAGAAATAGTCAATAAGACTCAAGAGTCAAATAGATGCCTAAAAGGCAACTGAACAAACTTGAACACAAGACATTAAGTTTGACTCCTGTCATTCAGAATGAATCAGAGCAGCCAGACCTTAACAGCATCCAGAACAACACAGACAAACTTTACCATTAAAAATATGAAGCTTTCAGAATATATGTATATACACATTAGAAATATATATATACGTTAGAAATATATATTAGAAAT